>CAIGRP010101179.1:520-42145 GCA_903798385.1 Fraxinus cuspidata | reverse complement strand
GAGATTAAAGCAATATTATCTCACACGCTATTTAATTGGAACCCAAACTTGAACAAATAATATTATAATATATATGTAAATTAGATAATAGCATGGAGTACTAAATTTTCATACTCGGGGAGTACACCTTTTGAGTGCTAAGATCGATTGATATATCAATGTCAACGAGTTAAAAATGCTTGAACGAGTTCTCGTGTCAATCACTTTCATTCCTCTTGTTGCATCAAATGTGCATAGGAGCTACATGTCTAACTCGATTACATGATTACAAGGGAATAAAATGATTTCCAACCATACAAATGCATGCTAACCATAAGAGGTTAACGTGAAATTAAATAAGGACATGTGTGACAGGTAACTGCCTAAGTTGTATCAAAATATTCAACAAGAAACCTTAAAGAAACCGAACTTCTCCCCCATAATAATATTCCCCCAAAATACCATGCTTTATGCTCAGATATATAAATACCCTTAACGCAAAACAATTTTGCTTGTCCACACACACACACAAACTTTAATTTCTAAGCTTTCCATTTTCATTTTTCAAACAAACTTTTCATACATATATAGATACAAATAAACATCTTATATTTTCATGATACATCCTTAAATCACAACTTTTCATTTCTTCAAACAATTTTCTACTGCTTTTTGTCATGGAGAATTTCAGGGTTTTGAAAATTTTCTTGATTTTAACCATCTTTTTCTTAAAGGGAGATTCATTGTTCTCTCTGTCATCTTCATTACCCGAGAGACTCTTGAAGTCCACAGCTGCACACCACAATTACACCGCCATATCAGAGTTTAGGGTACTCAACAGAAAACTTTTGAAGGATTGCCCCGACCCGAATCCGTATCTGCAATTAAATACAAGCTCCATTAACAAGCTTTCTGATGAAGGATATATAACCGTAAATGTTACTGGAGTTTTACTCCCTTCAACTACTGATTGGGTTGCAATGATTTCACCGTCTCATGTGAGGTAAGATGATTATTTTCATATCAAAATAATCTGACTTTATGCTTCAATAAAAGTTAATTTATCTGTTAATCACGTTCGCGTTGTATTTTTTGCAGTGTCGCAGCCTGTTTAGATAATTCGTTTCTCTATGTGCAGACAGGAGATTTTAGTAGTCTTCCACTTCTCTGCCATTATCCTATTAAGGTAAGCACGTTTTACTTTTGCAAAATTTTTATAGGAGTATAGTTAATCATAGTTTAATTAGCCATGTTAATTTTATTTTTTATTGCAGCCATTTTGATAATTTATTTCTTGGGCCCACATGCTTGGTTCCAAATCATGAGATATCTGTTTATTAACTAACAACTATATAATTCAGACACTGAGTTTCTTGAGGACTTGTCCTTTGGCATAAACACAACAATAACAAATTAAGTCTTATTTTCGACAAATCTGAGAATTAATTCTAATGTCGACTCGGATTATTGCTAAAATTTGCAGGCTCAGTATGTAAGAAATGATCCAGACTACTTGAGTTGCAAGAAGAAGGATTGCAAGAAAAAAGTGAATGGGAAATGCGTGTTGAGTACATGTGGTGCAACTTTGTCATTTCATGTCATTAATATTCGAACTGATATCGAATTTGTGCTGTTTTCTGGTGGATTTCTTACGCCTTGCATTTTGAGAAGATCTCAGCCTCTCACTTTTGCCAATCCAAACAAGCCTTTGTATGGACATATATCAAGCACCGACTCAACAGCAAAATCGGTACGTAAATATATCCCTAGGCTTTATCGAATTTATTATCTAATTTTATTGTATTGTCACGTAGACAAATGATAAAGTTCGATGTGTGCCACACGTAGCATATTCAATTTGTCATGCCTTTTCTATGCAATATCCATTCGTGTGGTTGAGAATTAATTGTTTCCATTTATTGTTGTCGAATGATCCTCTAGAAATCTTTAAATATTTATTTATAAAAATCTACATGCTTCCATTTAAGTAGGTGTTAAAGAATGTTTTTTAAATAGTGATATGATGGGAAATATGTGGTTAAAAAGTAAGGAAAAATTATTGATGTGCTGAAAAATATTATTTTATTAAAGAATGTAATTGAAAATGAGTTTTGAATAATTGTGTATCAAACAGGGGCTAAAAGTGCTTGTTATTTATAAAACATAATAGAATAAATTCTTCATTTTCTGCCAAACTTTTAGATGAGATAATTCAAAACTTATACTTGAAAATTAGAACCCTTTAGTTTAATATAAATATTCGAGTTTTCTCCACAACCCTTATCCATTTCTTTCTTGTTATTTTAAAAATGGCAAAAGGCTTTTCAGTATTATGTAGTATAGTTTTAAGTAATTGAGAAAACAAATTTGAATCCAAATTGAAAAGAGAAGAATTGACAAAGAAGAATGATCTTAGGAAAAGATAATAAATAACGAATTACCATTTAGTTGACTTTGTTGTCATAAATTGCCTTGTCCGCCTCGGCAAGATTTTCGTTCACACATATTGTAACTTTCATTAATTACAAAGCTGCGTGGGATGGCCGATGGCAACATATTTATTGAAGATTTTTTTTATTTTTTTTTTTAGAGAAGTGCTACTTCTGCCACTTGGCATTTTTGTCATCCTTTTGTACAAAATTATGTACAAGTAGAATCATTATTTTTTATGTCCTTTCCGTAGAATTGTGCGGGTGCTATATAATCGATTTCACCAATCATGTCTTGAACGTAATATTTGACATGAGTACTGCCATAGCAAGATTTGAATATATTTTTAATTTGGCCTTTGTTGGGGTTTCTTTCTTAGTTGCTAAAAAGTTATTTAACCACAGGTTTCGTAAGAACTACTATCTACTTATCTATTATTAATTTCTGTCAACTTATAATTTTAACAACTAAAAAGGAAAGTCAAGAAAAGGCATAATACTATTTAGTATTGTAGAGTTATTCACTAAATATTTTTATATTTCGATAATTATATTTCCTACCTTCCTAAATGTTTGTTTATTTCACATCTCATCTCCTAAAAGTTATTAAAAAGATTGAACTGCTAAGGTTTTAGAAATAAATTGTCCATCATCATTATTTTTTACACAAAAAAAAACGAAAATGTAAACATTAAAGAGAAACTCAATATACACCCCAAGTTTTTTTTTTTTTGTGAATTTATTTCGTGCATCTTAGGTTAACCACCACAAAGTAATAATAAATTTCCAACTTATTTTATTAAACATAACTTTACTTGTAAGAAGCTTATATATTAGAATAAGCTCAACCAAAAATTAGTCTTACATAAAATTTCTAGGGAAAAAAAAAAACCTTAATTTCAATTATGTTTGATTTAAAAAATTGAAATCTCGATCCAAAATTTCTCTCTATAATAATGTCATAATGGAAATTAATTGGTTGCATTTATTGCTTTCAAAATATGATGAATATAATATATTTTTCAATATTTGTGATAATTGCAGATGAGAGTAACGTGGGTGAGTGGAAATCAACAGTCGCAACTTGTTCAATATGGAAATGGAAAATCAGCAACCTCACTTGTTTCTACATTTTCACAAAGTGATATGTGCAATAGTAAGTTACTTTTTTTAAAGACGACCAAATAATTTAATTAAGATATCTATTTAACATCACTATGATAAAACATCTGTCTATATAGCATTAATATGACGTTCAATGAGATGTACAATTAAATAAATCATTTAATTCTACGTTGTATTAAGTCTATCACTTAACGACGCCTACTTAGACAGGTTTTGTAACACCAATAGTGTTAGACAGCATTATTCTACAAGAAAACTTGTGCAACAGTTGAATTGTGTTGGCATAAAATTTATTATACCATATATTATTAAACTATATTAGTGATTGGCATCTTCATTCTATGTTAATGTTTTGTTAGCTTTCAAGAAGTAATTGATATTATTATTATTATTATTATTATTATTGTAAATTTCGAAATTTCTAAAATGATTTTCTTTTAAAATAAGCTTCCTACTTACAAAGTCCTGCCAAGGATTTTGGGTGGCATGACCCTGGCTACATTCATTCAGCAGTAATGACAGGACTCAACCCTTCGACCAAGTACTCCTACAGATATGGAAGGTAATTTTTGTTTTTTGTTTCCAGGTCAAAATAAAAAGAGGAAAAATGAAATTGAAAATCCAATGCTTTATGAAAATATTTTTTGTTTCGACCGATGAAAAAAAGTTGTGCAACACCATACTTGTCTTCTAAGTTCAAGCGGATTATTGACCTTCATTTTGTCAATTGGTTCGCTGAATTTGTAATTTAGGCTGATCGAGTCACTGCGTCAATCATCACCACCTTAAAAAAATATGGCAGGTGGACAATAAACGCGATCAAATGAAGTTTAGTAAACCAGTTGAAACTTAGGCATAAATATTCGACGATTCATAAAAAAATTTACCCTAAAAAATTTGTTGTATGTTACTGAGACATCCATGTATTAAACATAAATGTGTACGTATAATACAGTGATTCGAGTGGATGGAGTAATTGGACAACATTCAAAACACCACCTGCTGGTGGATCAGATGAACTTAAATTTCTTGCATTTGGAGACATGGGCAAGGCTCCTCGTGATAATTCTACTGAACACTACATACAGGTAAGACATATGGATATATCAGCTACACAAAATATGAATATAATGCATATTACTGAAAATGGCCTAATTTTGGGTGAAAAATATAGCCAGGATCATTATCAGTTATCGAAGCTATGGCCGACGAACTGTCATCTGGTGGGGTCGACTCGATATTTCACATTGGAGACATAAGCTATGCCACAGGTTTCCTAGTAGAATGGGATTTTTTCCTTCACCAAATCAGCCCAGTTGCCTCTAAAGTTTCTTATATGACTGCAATTGGGAACCATGAGAGGTGTGTTGTTTCTTTAATAATGTCTACGCGTTAGTTCCCACATTTAACGAGAAAAAGGTTTTGGTACAATTTAAACTTTTAGACGAATTGATAAAAGTTTGAAGTATAATCTTTCAGGGATTATGGAGACTCCGGCTCGGTTTATTTTACTCCAGACTCTGGCGGAGAGTGTGGGGTACCTTACGAGACATATTTTCCAATGCCAGCAGTTGCGAAGGATAAGCCATGGTATTCCATAGAGCAAGGGAGCGTTCACTTTACAGTAATTTCAACCGAGCATAATTGGACACAAAACTCAGAACAGGTACATAGATTACCTTCTTTTACGTTGTTCACCAATCCAACCTATGCCTCATTTAGTCGTCGACGATGTAATACTAGACAACAAAGTATTGTTTAGTACTGTTCAATAATGTCTAATACTAATTCCAAACATAACCTTACATCTTCGCCGTCTTACAAAGCAAAATAATAGTGTTGCACTTAATTTGCATTGTGTCCTTGCACAGTATGAATGGATGAAAAAGGACATGGCCACAGTTGATCGATCAAGAACTCCATGGTTAATATTCACAGGGTAAGTTAAAACTGCATATTGATTTGGCTAACCTTTAACTGGAAATCTGTTCGTCTTCTTTAAACGTGATAAGATCATGAATAGCCTATAAGTTCAATCAACAAAAACCTAATATAATCCCAGTAAGAAAGCCCCAAAGAAACATGTATAAATTTATTCATAATAAAATTTACATTAATTTTACGTGTCAGCCTAAAACAGACACAAACAGCCAGCAAGTTCAATGAAATTAATTAGTATTGTGAGTCGATTACAGGCACAGGCCCATGTATTCCTCCAACGAAGGAAACATTCTTTTGCCAAGTGTCGACGACAAATTTGTCCAAGCCATGGAGCCATTGCTACTAGCCAATGAGGTAATTAACCTCGTGAAAACAAATTTCAGTAAGTATTGGTTTCATCATTACTTGTATTCGTTGACATAAACTGGAGACATGCATGTGTCTACAGGTTGATCTGGTTCTGTTTGGCCATGTTCACAACTATGAAAGAACCTGTGCTGTTTATAAGAATCAGTGCAAAGCAATGCCTAAGAAAGATACGAATGGAACTGATACATATGATAATACCAAGTATAGTGCACCAGTTCATGCAGTTATTGGAATGGCTGGCTTTAGCTTGGATGAGTTCTCCACTAACGTAAGTAGTTGCAACCTCATAGAAACTCCTCATCCAGCCCCCACATTCATCGTCATCTCAAATATCGAACTCAGCTTCTCAGTCAATTTTTCTTGACATTAGAGTTCCATCTTTCAACTTTTGTAGCATGAGATGTCTTTGTGCAATTAATTCTTCAACGAAATTCATGTCTTGGGACATAAATGTTACCAGATTTTAGAGACTCAAATGTCGAGAAATTGAATGGAATTCAAATGCTCGTTTAAGTCTAAAACGAAAACCATAGGTGTGATTTTTCCATGGAAATACTAAAATACATATTGGAATCATGGGGTTGTTTTTTCTTCCTGATGGACAGGGGAATCCATGGAGTTTGGTTAGGATTTCCGCGTTTGGATACACAAGAGTTCGTGCAACAAAGAAAGAGCTAAAAGTTGAGGTCAGTTCATACACATTTTATTCATCAAATGTCTTACACAATTAAACTTCAACCCAAATCTTTATCTGCTTAAATTTTAAAGATAGGTGATTCAATAAGAACATCAATAGGTAATCTATATCCATTCGATTAAAAAGTGCAAATACACGTGAATTATTTTTTTGAAATGTTTATTTCATTTTGCAGTATGTAAACGCAAACACAAGAAAGGTTGAAGACAGCTTCCGAATTATCAGAAGTTGAAAAAATAATAATACTAGTAATAGACAAGAATTGAAATTGTATACGTATATTGTAAGGAAAGAACACGGGAAAACTTTTAAGAGCACTTGTACTTTCTCTATAGCTTCTCTGTTGTTTCTCAACAGATTGTCTGATTTTTACATGTGAATCTAAACTGTGTTGACCGAGTTGATTGCAGCCTGGTTTCTGAAGAACAGCTTTTAGACTAAAAATCAGACCAGTTCCCCCAAGCCAATTCCCAGTTTTTCCCATCAAACTGGACAGACCGGGCTGGTTTTTTAAACATTGGTAAATGTACGATAAATTGAGAGTATTGGAAAAGATCTATAGCTTTGATAAATAAATAAATAAATAAATTCTTGCGTGCATGCATGCTTGCCAAGAATGTGCATCACATTCAACGAAGAGCAACAGCAACATAAACAAACAAGGAATCAGCCCAAAAATAACAGTGGGAACCATGATATAAATCAAGCCACCAAGACAGCCTAAATATGAGTTATGGTTGGTAAGTATTCTAGCTTCTATGGGCAAGGCATCTAGAAAATTAGACGACAGTGGACAATGAAGAAGTGTTTTAACATATTTAACTTCAAAATCATCATCAAAGAATTACCCAAAAAAGGGCATTGAATCAGATTGCATGGGAAGGAAAGAATATCCACACAAATTCTACTCCATGAACATAAAATGCTTGCTCTAACAGGCAAGCGAAACTTTGAATGCAGGCCATCAGTTTTATATACGTACAAGGAACTGACCCAGAGTCCTATCCTATTTGTTACATGCATTAATTTATGTACCGGGTCTACTTGTATTATGATGAAGTGCAAACATGTGTACCACTTCTTTTGCTTTACATCAACCTTGGCAAGCAAATCTCCAATTTTCCATCTCCAAAGACAAAAGATATGTCATTTGCCCCATACTAGCTGGAAAATATTTCGGCTAGCAGGTCCGCTAATCAAGTTATTACTCTGCCTCTTCAACATTTCTTCTTGTGCAGAAACATCACCGTCCTTTTTAAAGTAAAATAAAAGAACATTGAATCAATAAAGGCCCGCACATACTATTAAGCACAATTATTAATGGGTAAAACACTCTTTCATCTCGTTTTCATTTTTCAAGAATTGTAGACACATGGCTAGCAAAAGGATTGAATTCCTTGAACATTTTTATTAGTTAAATTAAGCAAATTCAATTTGATTAATCACATCGATACTTAGAGGTAATACACCAAAATATTTTATCCTACTACTTTAGGCACCACAACATAACTATATCACAGCAATTACATATAATGATATTTAGGATTAGAGTTTAGAAAGAAACAAATGTTACATTATCGGTGTACACTGTGTAGGAGTAAGCATAGACTACAGAATATAGCTAAGTGTAGCGCTCAACAACGTGAAACGACAAACTAAGGCTCTGTTTGAGCCCTATTTTTTGGGAGAATAAATTTTGTAATAGTAATTTTTTTTTTAGGAGAATGTGTGGTTCAAAAGGTGGGAAAAGTTTTGAGTTTACGTGCAACATTATTTTATTGGGAAAATGTGGTTGAAAATGGGTTTTAGAGAAAAATGATTTTTTAGAGAATGAGGTTCAAATAGGGGCTAAGTTTTATTCTCTATAATTGTGATGTTAGCTACATGATTTATTTTCTCTATTCTCTAATCTGTTGGATTCATCTGTACTCCTACTGGAACAATGCAACTAGATCATTCACAGCTGTAACAGACCACACCAACTTTCGTCGACCTCTCCCTCTTATAAACATATTCTGTTAATATTGCATCACTCTTATAAACACAAGTGTCTCACACTACCAACAGACATGCCTTGATCTCCTAAGTCACCCTTAACTTATGCTCAGCCAGTGGACCTCTACTTGATAGCATTTATCCTCATTTATTATTTTATCAATTCTAGTCCTGTCATACATGATATCCATCTTAATATCCTGCTATATTCATCTTATGGACAGTTTTCCTTTCAGAAGTCCAACACTCAGTACTCTAAAGCATAAAAGTCTGATGATTCTTTTGGAAAATTGACCTTTTATGCTTATTTCAATCTTCCTATAACACAGACTGTTGTAACACTTCTTTCATCCAAATCGATCTAATTCTAAGCATTACATCCTTTTCAAGAGCTCCTTCCGAATTACCTAAACACAACATTGTTCTGTATAGCGACTCTACTACTATCCCTATTCCTACTGTTACTAAAAAGGGCATATTATGTGTTGTGCCTTAGAACTAACACCTCTAACTACTGAAGCACCCCAAGTCTCCAATGTATTAAATTATAATTTAAATTCCTGCTAATTTCATCTGCTATATAGTATGTCATTTTATATACCTAGATGTCTCCCAAAATCCAAATAACAACAAATTGATTTCAAGCAGGTTGCAATCTATGAACTGAGTTGTACTTATGACCAAAATTAATTGGCCTTCTCTATGTCATATTGACCGATTTCAGGTATACCCAAAACTTGTGCATTTGCAATACCAACCTTTGGACAGACATAAAGCAGAAATATATGCTGGTCAAGAAACCTTAAAGGGGTAAATAAGATACAATATGTATATAATTTATAAATAACAGAATGCAATTAGGGATGCACTCTTAAAGGGTGCCAATTTTTTTTATCATAACTAATTTTTGCTCTCCCTTTTAAGGTCATGCCATTAGACTATTAACAGTATTCTTGTTAAACAGATACTAACTACGGCTGCGTATTTATGTTTGTGTACATTTGGCAAAAAGATTTGGTCCAAAATTAGTTAGATATTGAAGAGAAACTAACTTCTTAAGTACGAAGACAAAATAAAGAATATTGCCTCATAAAGCTGACAGATAATTGGCAAACCAGAGGACCTATAGTTTAAAAGCATTATCTAAGGTTGTCCTTCAAGTAATTCTATGTAAAACGTGCCAGCCTTGATTTACCATGTAGAAGAACCAGATTTAAATGCTGGAAACAAAAGTTAGATGAAAGACAAAACTTGAATTGCAGGGAAGAGTTGAAAGTAATTTGCTTGAGAAACTCTTTTTTTTTTTTTTTTTGATAGATCAAGATTTTTTGTTAATAATGACTAAAAACATGTATACAAGGGGAATACTGAGAAAATGACGTCCTAAACTCAGACCAAAAACCCTCATTGATTTTTATATGTTGCCATGAAATGTGAATACCATAACATCAAAGAGATGCTCTTAAGTTTAGTGCTTAAACTTACAGATGAGATGATTAAAAGATACTATTTGTGAAACTATAGGAGAAGGTTGAGGACCAACTTGCTACCCGGTCAATAGGTTGGGGACCGATGAGCCAAATGATGCAAGCCAGAACCGTCCCAAGTATTAGCTAATACATCAAACAACATATATAAGCGCCTGATTTTTAATTGGAGGGGAGTTTTCAATCTAGATATTTAAAAAAATTTAGTGAATTAAAAAGTTTAGGTGTATTCAATCAAAACTAAAAGTCATAAAAGTCTTGAGATATTTTCAATATAGAAAGTCCTTAAAAGTTATAAGGTATTAAGTGGGTGTTTGGTGGGGATTAAAATTAGATTTTTAGTAGATTGTTTGTTAATAATGACTAAAAACATGTATACAAGGGGAATACTGAGAAAATGACGTCCTAAACTCAGACCAAAAACCCTCATTGATTTTTATATGTTGCCATGAAATATGAATACCATAACATCACAGAGATGCTCTTAAGTTTAGTGCTTAAACTTATAGATGAAATGATTAAAAGATGCTATTTGTGAAACTATAGGAGAAGGTTGAGGACCAACTTGCTACCCGGTCAATATGTTGGGGACCGATGAGCCAAATGATGCACGCCGGAACCCTCCCAAGTATTAGCTAATACATCAAACAACATATATAAGCGCCTGGTTTTTAATTGGAGGGGAGTTTCCAATCTAGATATTTAAAAAAATTTAGTGAATTAAAAAGTTTAGGTGTATTCAATCAAAACTAAAAGTCATAAAAGTCTTGAGATATTTTCAATATAGAAAGTCCTTAAAAGTTATAAGGTATTAAGTGGGTGTTTGGTGGGGATTAAAATTAGATTTTTAGTAGATTGTGGTAGAAGTTTTTGAAATGCGTGGTTGAAAAACCGTGGGACACCATAAAAGATGTGAATAATATTGATTGTTTGACTTTGACTTAGATTAAAATCTGATTTTAATCCGAAACAATCAGGACCTAATTCAAAACTTTTTAGAAGTCTTAAAAGGTCATGGATATTCAAAATGTCAATGATTTCTAATGACTTTTATAAAATACTTCACGCACTAAATTTTAAGCAAAAAGTACAAATACAAAATCTCTAAAAAAATTCTATAATTCACCCCAAGATTTTCAAAGACCTTTACTAAAAAAGTGTCTTTCCATCTTCAATTCTTCTCTCTCTTCTCATTCTACAACCCTAGAGCCATGATATTAAAAATAAATATTTTCTCTCTCTTCAACTTGTTTTTATTAGCTCTTTTTAATATTCTAATTTTCCTTTTTATCTCTTCTTTTTCATTATTTTCTCCTCTTTTTCTATGAAAAATATAAATATGTAAATATAAATTCTTATCAGATTCTTCACTCTCTTCTTTTCATGCTTTCCTCAATTTTTTTTATAGAGCAATATCAATTTCTAATTAGAATTAAAATAAAATAAAATTTGTAATTAAATTTTTATATATTTGTTGCTTGTTTTAACTTTCTACAGGTTTTTAACATATTGATATTGTTGAACATTAGAGAATTCTCTTTTCGCCAAATAGTGTGTGTGTGTGTGTGTGTGTGTGTGTGTGTGTGTGTATATATATTTGGTTTTTATTGTTCCAATTCAGGTGACACATTTTTTTTTTCTTTTTGAAAATATTTTTTATTGACGTGAGAAATATAATTTTTTTACTCAGTTTTGGATCAATCACACAAGTAGAGGCTCAAAAGGATGTGAATAAGATATATAAAAGATATTTTTCTAAAATGAAAATTTGTAAAAGTCAAATGAACATTATAAAAGTCTAAGTCTATGAAGACTTTCATTGTTTCTGTAAAAAGTCAGTAAGAGTTCATTGAAATTTACGAAAGTCGTATACTCAAAAAAAATTTATAATAATAATAATAAATAAATAAAGAACGAATGTAAAGTCTTTAAAAATCAAAACTGAATATACCCCCCACCCCCAGATTGTTGTCCCCAACTATCATTGGCCCATAACCACAATGCGAAATATGAAATTGCAAATGTAATGAACCAGTTTTTTATAATGAAGATTACTAGAAACTATAATTACAACAGAAATAGACAAGTACTTCATCATTTATGCTTGTTAAAAAGATGGATGGTGATAATAAGAACGGAGAGAACTCACGAGAAGAGAGTATGCACGAGCAAGGGATATCAATGTTGGATACATATCCAAAACAGCAAGAGCTATGGTCTCTGTTACTTGTGGAACCTGTGTTCATAGAATATTCATGAACTATCAGTTAGTTTATCCTAGTAGAAGTGAGGACTAAGTACGGAAAATAGCATCCTAAGGACTAACTTAGCAAGCCTCCATTTCTTACCAAGTTCTCGAATTCATACTCATCATGTCTAAAAATCTCAATCAGAAAGGGAATACCTAAGATGATTATAATACTTTACTGTAGGAGTTTGAATTTAACGGAAGACCGCCTCAGCAGCAATAATAACTCTCCAACAACCCCCTTTCCCCAACTTCAAAGGAAAAAGGAAAGAAAATGACAAGACAAAAAGAGGATAAAGGAGATCAGAGAGGTGCCGGGAAGACTGGGAAATGAGAAGTCAGTATTATAAAAATGAAAATATAAAATGAGCCTGGGTGAAAAAACCGGATTCCATGGACCATGGTTAATGTTTCATCACATTTTATTAAACAGTTACTGTGACACCATGCATAATTTTATAGCCAAATTGCTTCCTATGAATTTATATACCTGCATAAGTTGGACCGCAAATACATCAGTAACTGTCATCTTATCCAAGTCTTCACAACTCTTGATAAATACATCAAAAGGTGGGCAGAGCCCAGGGCTTCTCTGCTCAGCATCCAAAGAACTATAGTATTCGTCTATTGATTTAGTCAGATAACCATACTTCCTCAATGTATCTGCTAAGCCACTTGTTCTTTGCACATCAAATCCCTCCAAGATCTCGGTTGTAAAACAGCTGCCATAAGCAAGTTAGATTAAATTAAACCAAGGCCTAAAGTACATTACGATTAAAAATGGAAGCGCTTCAATTTGTAGGATAACACAAAATCTTGTGATGGTCTAGAATGCACAACATAAAAGCATTGTAAATAGGATTTCCATCCCCCATTCACAATGTAATCGAGTAATATCTCTTAGTCAGATATTACAATCCACTCTAAATACGGAGTTGACATATCTAAACAGAAAGGGAAATTTAGAAATATTACATAAACGGATTTTTATGACGTCCAAGAATACTTACGCAGTTTTGATGCTTTCAGCAGCCTCCGACGAATTGGGATCACCTTCCACCAGATATATCATCTTTTTAAGTCCACATCTCTTTCAAAGACCAATTGCATAAAAAGGGATAAATAAATTAATGGTTGTTAGTTCATGCATCAACACTGTTATTACTCTAATACATACTTGAATAGCAGCCTTTTGGGCTTTTCAATGTGATAATTGTTATCTAAAATGATCACAAATTTTAAATGTTTGGTTTAGCTAAAAAGGTAGAAAAAAACTAAGTCAAAGTCAACAATTAATTTTAACTACACAATTCGTATGATCCACAACTTTTATCAATTTTTCAATCATACATTCATCAACTTTTATTAAAATTCGCTAAAAATCTGATTTTAAGCAAAACCAAACATGGGTACAATGTTCTTTACTCATAGCATAAAGAAGGAAAAAAAAACTGTCTCAGCTTCACCAAGGCTAAAATGCCATAACTATCATTGCAACCCTTGGCCACTTTTCCCACTAATCACAGCTGCGCTGCTACTCTCACAGCCTACAGCATCAAACCTACGGAGTAAAGCAGATGGGGGGAGAGAGAGGGAGAAGCAACGAGATGGGTGATGCAGAAATTGTTTTTAAGGGTGAAACTAGATAATAATGCTAGTTAAAGCCTCGTTAAATATATTGGTCCGAGCCAGACATAACCAAACTTCATTAAACATTGTACATATTGACTAAAATAGATCTTAAAGAAGTTAAAAGCACTTTGTGGGAAGATGTACAATAGGACACTCAACAGTTACGAAAACTTTTCCAAGTATAAGCATCTTTTCCAAAAAAGAAAGGGGAGTCTGTATTGAGTACACCTACAAATAAATTCTATAATGAACTCATTTTGTTACAATAAGTTACTAAACGCTATAAAGAAACATAACAGCATGCCTTCCGATATCTCCATTAAAATGATATTAACCATAGAAAAGACACCCTCCTAAAATAGGTAGATAAAACTTTTAGAGACAAAAATCGTGACAATTGGTTTAAAATTAGAATAAAACAGGGAACAACAATATGGCACTTGAATTGTACCACTCCAAATAATTCTCACATTTCAATAGAATAACTAATAATAGTAACAAACACCAACCAAATTCACACCCCACATGGCCATACTTAACCTCTCATCTCTCTTGAAAATCTGTACATGTTGGTTCATTATTTCTCTTTTCCCATTTGATTTTTGTGAAACATCCTTATCCATCTTTATCACTTGCATGTACTTCTTAAATTTTATACCATACACCTTTTCTATTTCCTAGTTTTCCTACTTAAATTGACAATGAATTTAAAGTTAGGTGCACATCCCAAGGTATCAATTAATACACAAAAAATGACTTCATATGTACATCATACATGTATGAATACACTAATCCTGTCCTGTTTCTTCCTTTGTTGCAGCTGACTATACAAGGTCATCTTGTGCTGATCTTGTGTGCAATCACATGGTCATAGAAAAGGATATACAAAATACAAGTTCTTAGTAAAGCAGGTTGGATGGAAACTTTAACACTTCTGAATACATTGCACAGCTGAAAAGAACCAATATTTTTTTATCGTTGCTCAAAATATTTCATAAGAGGGACAAGATTTCAGTAGAGCAGGTTAGAAGAGGGAGTAGTAGACATAAATTAACTTGACCTGGTTGCTTTTGATCACCCTATAAATGTAATAGAAACGAACAAAATGCAATGGCTGAAAACTTTGTTGTTGCTTTAAGTATTTACTTGAAAATATATGGAATCCACTAAGTTAGTTCCACCGATCACCCGAAAATCTTTAGAAAAATAGAAGCCTCTATCTTAGTCAAATAATAATAATAATAATAACTAAAAAGCATTACCACTTCGCTCATTAGCAACTATTGGAGAAATAAATAGCAGAACTTAAGAAACATATATATGCACTATTAAGAAAATAAAAACAGTTCGTTTAGTTACAGCAATAGATCCATCAGTGTTTAAACATAAAATGAAGAAACAATACCAAGAGTCGTAGTTTTTGATCTCTATATCGATTGTCCCTGATAGAGAGGCGCAAATCATCAACCTTCTTCCTCTCAACAATGAAGTCAAGAACATATTCACTGCCATCATATTTATGACGAGCTATCCAGATGCCATCCCCAACAGGCAACCTTCTAACCTACGGAAGATCAAATGTTATATTATTGCACTTTAGTCTAATGTGTTTTTTCTTTCTATCTATGCATGTATGTGCCTTCATTAGATGGCCTAATACTAATCAGCTATATGTTGTGACACCTCCATCAAAATGGAAACGTTAAATCTTTACTGGAAGGGAATCTATTAGTTGGTGTGATGCTGCTGATTCAAAAAATTGAAAACAACGAGAATAATATACAATAGGCGTGGACTTATTACAGATTCATCTAGCTAACTTACGCAACCACTAATAAAAAATGAGAGAAAATGACAAAGATGACAGTCCTTTTGGGATCAACATAGAACTTGAGCTCACCTCTATCTGAATTTTAAATTCAGCACATACTTTCTCAATAATTTTCCTGGAACGTGACCTGAAAATACCAATAGATTTATATAATACTATAAGACCATCTGATGAAAGAAATGGATTATGTTTCAATATGACAACATGCTATAGTGAAACTATGGGCAAAGAATAAATGAACTAACAAATAGAGAATAGATATTATCAATATTCAAATCGATGGGTCACCAGAGGAGAAGAATAAAAAGAAAATGAGATCATAGTAGTTAGGCAAAGAGAATATGCTAATTACACATTAAAAAAAAAAAAAAACCTCCAACATATTCAATTTTTAAAATTATTTCTGTATAAAGCTAACTTACCGTGTAATTATAAAATAATAATAAATATGACAAGCAAAAAAATATATTCATATTTTAAATTATTTCTGTATAAAGCTAACTTACCGTGTAGTTATAAAATAGTAATAATTATCACAAGCAAAAAAAAATATAATGTCAAAGAAGGTTTTCTGTTGCCAATCAAAAAATTGGTGGGGTCCCTAGAATTACACTCACCTATAGATCATTCACAAACTTTGATGCAAATTTTATATTAATGCAAACCAATAATGTACGTTACCCATAATTTACTATATACATACACACTATTGGCTCAGTTATCTTTAATATTGAAAGTTCATTTCAAAGATTTACTGGAAATTTTTGCAATCAACCTAGATATCTAACTATCAAAACATATTCATTCAAGCTCTAGATTTTTCTCATCTCTGTCATTTCAAGCGTTTCACATAATCGGTGACCAAAAGTTCAAACGTAGCTAAAAATAAAAAACTCCAATTAAGACTTAAGCGGTAACCATCCACATGTTGCCACCTATAAGAGAAGAACCACTTCCACACTTGCTTCTCAACAAAGCCAAGTCAAATTATTCCAGATATATGATGTTTATACCAATTACCAAATAAAAGCCACCATAATGGGCAACTCCTCCAAAAAAATGCAAAAGAATAACAGGAGTTCCTAAAATGGAAAGAGCATAATTCGAGTTTCCCTGGCAACATAATATTCACTAAATTCCTTCCAAGCATAATTGAGATATAGCCACGCACATTCATTGACACGGTGACAACCTATGCCAACAGTAAGCCACCAATAAATAATGTACCCCGGGTATATAAGTTTCCCGTAATATCTAATTTTTACATGCCGTTTCTTTACAGTGTTTCGAGAAAATGGCTTGAGTGACATCACATGATCACAATAACTTTACGACGTATATACCATTCGGGATTGTGTTGTGATATCACATCTGAGTATAAAAGTTATTGGATTATGTCGTGAATGAAGACATGGTGACATTGGATCCTTTATTCTAAGCAAACCCATCTAAAAAGTTTCCATGTTCCTTCGAAGAAGCAAGATTTAGGCATGCAACCTAAAACCAGCGTGGTCCAAGATGCAGGTATGCAATTCCATCATTCTGATTAATTTATCGTGGAGGATTTTTAATCGTGATCTCTGCAAAATCTTTAGCCTCTTCTAAAGTGCTTCAACTTGCAAGTACTCAAATGTACCCATGGACAAAAGCTGCCTTTTGTTATTTACTAATATTTTTGGTTTCCAGTATGACATCATATTCCTTCATTTACATTCATTGGAGAAAAGTAAAAAAGCATGCCTCCTATGCCTATTGTTGTATCCAGCTCATTTCCCCAGCCTATTCACTGGAGGTAAGGTGGTCATGCCCTAGTCCATTCTGTTCCAATTTTTCGGTTTATATAGAAGGGAAGGGATAATGTCAAACCTCTATCTAGGCATAGATTGGGATCAAAAACCCACTAACTACATACAATTTAGTAAAAACATAAATAAATAGAGAATAAAAACATGCACGATATTTTCCATCCACTTCGGTGGTAGGATTGGGCAGGAAGGTACATGAAAAAAAGTGTAGTTGAAGCTGCAAATTACGATTAAGTAGGTTGAAGGCAGCATTGATAATTTGCCAAAAAAAATTCAAATAACATAACTGAAAAGGAACTCTTGCGTTGGATGTATAAGGGAAAGTAACTTGTATACCCAACTTTTCCCTTTTCTAATACTATTCTTTTATAGCTTAATTTTGGAAGGTGGGAGTAGACCGGGTGCCTATGGTGCACAAACGCTCCTACTCGGTTGCATTATGGTGCATGACACGTATTGGACACTATCATACCTTGGACATGTCGAGAGACGTGTCCAATATGCTTAATGGCACCCCACTCTTTAACACATCAATATTTTGATTTTGTAGGAAATAGTAATACAAAGTAAAACTCAAAGTATTCGTAACACACTGTACAATCAAAGTTATCGTAATATAACAAATCAATTTCACCCACAAAATTCATATTCAATGCTTAAAATGAGCATTAACTATATTAAAAATAAAAAATATGGATAAGAAAATAATATACAAATGTATAATGTTGAAGTACTTTAAAGGGTCCATACAATTTTTTAGTTGTGAGTACAGGGAACTCTTAGGTAATGCAACAAAATCCAACATTTTTAGTATAAGTGTTAGTCGAGACTAAACAACCGCCACGTATATGCTAGAGAATATGATAATAAGCTAAGAAAGGACATGAATATAACGTAAGAAGTCTTTTGCTAGCATAAAATAACATAAAATAAAAGACAGCATTGCATGTGTACTCACCCTTGTGTGGCGAATTGCTCCCTACTATCTAATATCAAAATTACTCCATAAACATCATCAAATTTCTCTCCGAATTTCAAAGGTGGCATCGCTAGAACATTTTGTTTAGATTCTGATCCTTGAATGCCTTGCTTTTCCACAACACAATCCTACAACACAACGAAACAAAACCTCAATCAAAAACCCTGTACATTTATTTGTCTCAGAGTCAAACCTAGCTACTACTTTTGACAACATGAAGAACTCGCAAATCAATTCCTATGGTTCTTATATGATTTTTTTAGCTCAACAACAAGAATATAAGCAATATATACTTGATTGTTTCACTGAAATATGTAACAATGTAATAATCCAAAAGAAATTACTTAATAAACTAATATAAGCAAGCCAAAAACATTAATTTTTTCCACTCCACCTATGTTGCTTATATCTTTCAAATTAATTAAGAACCATGACATATTTTACATCTTAGATAATGGTCTACTCAAATTTAAGCTTACATTTAGCTCAGCAAAAAGTAAGGAAGGGGATATAGGTACATTTCATGCTATGGAAATATTGTTCTAGTCTTCTGTACCTCATAGGTATAAGAAAGGAGATGAGAGAGGTGGGAAAAGAGATTGTTTTATTCACATTACCATATTCTTTTCATATTCCAATTATTCTAGTTGTGGTTCATTTTGGCGTTTTGCCTCATCCAACCCCTTCACTTCGGGGAGGGAAGGAAAAGTGGCAAGGAGAGATATGTCCTTTTTCATTTCCTTAACAAACATGGTGATGTGTACTTTTTTATTGTCATTTTTACCGATTTCACCCCCAAACAAACATAGGCCAAGCATCTGCATTATTATGAACCTACTGAATGGAAACTTAAAACTTACAGCGGATGAGCAAGCTTTTAAAGTACAAAAACCCTTTCCAGGATCTCGAAGAACTTCCAACTTTTGATTATTAGATTCAACAATTGGAGAAGCATTCATCAGTCTATTCTCCCTGGCACTAAGACAAACTTGACCTAGCATAAAAAAGGCACCATTAGGTTAGAATAAAGGTAAGAAAAATGAGATAATGTATATCACAAGCATTCCAATTAGTAGATAGCTACCACCTTTTCCATCTGAATAGAAATAAAAGAAGAAGAAGAAGAAGAAGAAAAAAAAAAGAGATCACCACACAGTCCGTATTATATGAAGCTTGTGCATCACAATGATCATATGTTGGAGTGTTTTGAGGCTCAGAGTCAAACCATAAACTTCATCTTCTCGGAGACGACAAAGAACAGTTGGCCAGATTGCAGACATCTCTTTGCTATGAGATATTTCTGAAACCTCAGCAAATGCACGGAAAATTTGCTGCTCAGAAAAACCCATTCTGACAAACTACAAGATACAAACTGGAATCAGATAAAATCATGTATTCACATATGCAAAGAGAGAAAAACAAGAGGATAAAATTATAGCAACACAATATAAGATGGACAAATATAAACATCAATTAAAAAGGAAAGCATCAAAGAAATGCAGAAGAAGATAAAACTTTGTATAAATAAATGTAATAATTACATCAACATGAACTTGGCTAGAATTTGAACTCCCCAACTGATTACGGTACAGGGGTTCCATAAAGCTCTACCTATGAGAAAGAAATGACTTATAATACTGCTCCTAGAGTATGCCTTAAGCTAAAGACTAATGTATCATAAATGTTACCAGATTAAGGGTACATCAACTTGCAACATATAAGAATTTCAAAAACTAACCTTATCAAGATATTCGGATGGAATATCAATTGATTTCTTCTGCTTCTTCAAGTCAGCAGATGGAAGTGCCATTTTTTTAACTGAAGCGTCATTATCCAACCCCAAATCTGACATGACTACTTTAGTTGAGTCAACTATTGATTTGTCCCTTTGGTCTAGATCTGAAACATCATTCAAACTGTCCAAATTCTTATTTGGATCAAGCATTTCAGATCTCAATAGGCATTCACATGCTACTTCTTTCCCTTCTTCTGTCAGCATGTATCTGCATTTATGGTTCTCAATAGAACGCATGGTGGAGAGATTCAACATCATTAAATTATTTTACAGACTAAATGGAACTCTTACTTGAAAGCAAATGCCCAAATTATTAGACATAGCGTCGAATGATGATATTCAATTCATCTTAGTTCAAAATATTTATATAGCAGTCATATCATTCAATAACTACATAATTGACTAACTCAAATGTTTCTAGCAGTCATACACTTTCAAGCCTAATAAGTACATGAACGATAAATGAATCCAGAGTAAGGACTTCATCCATAACTTAATATCAGAAGTGGTGGCTGAAGTGCATTCCACAAATTTTTCTTAAGCATTTCCTGTTATTGTTCAGCAATTAGAGGTATTAACATAGAATTAATCATATTACTAATTCCATGCCTTTAGGAGAAAAACTGCATTGGACAGTATAGGAGAGTAAAGGGGTGTGGGCCGTGCCAGGCCCGATAATACAGTTAGCAAACAAGAAATTCAGCTAATGATTCAAAGGCATACTGCAACTGGTAAGGCACAAAAGTTTCTCCCAGTGTGAACTTAAGGGGAAAGAAAACAGTAATACTAACTGAAATTAGCAATTTGGAATCCTGTATATCTAATTTGGATATATTCTGCCGATTATTAACCATGGTAGTTACTACAATTAAATCCAGCAGAAAAATAGAAAAGAGAGAAAAAAAACCATAATCATACTTTGCCGGGCAGCACGACTTCACAACAAGTCCTTTAGTTATTAACGTCTTCATGCAGTTCCATCCACTGTACCAGTTCCCAGGTGAGCTTCCAGAATATCCAGATTTCCCTTTTGTTTTTTCAGGCCTAAAGATAGCAGAAGAACATCTTAGAAACAAATCAGGGTAACTGATGCACAAGCTCATTTATAAATTAGAAACAGTGAATTCATACGCAATTGGCACACGAGCCAATCCACTAATGTCAGCTGCATCAATAAGCTCTTGTTTTCGCATAAATTCATTTCCATTTTCTGTCCCCCTAATGCCATAAAAACATTGAACCGGCATTGGTAATGAAACGGAATTAAATCACAAAGAAAACGAGAAAAAATATGAACAGAAAACTCTTGACCACGTACCTGTAGAGTGTAATCAACAAGGCATAGGCGACAGACTTCTTTTGTGGCACATAGCGCTTGGGTTCCTTATTTTTATAATTCCCTATAAGTGTTCGAAAGTAAAATATAAAGAGCCCACCAGGTACAAAACACTTGAAGTAGAGGGGGCATCCATATATTGCATAAGAAACGCATACATACAGAAGAGGAAATACCTTTTCTAGTCATATCTTCATCCTTGGAAACACAAGAATCTGTCGCAAAAAACCCTTGCATTTGCTTCAAAATCCATTTACCGACACCCCTTCAGTCAGATACACAATTACAATGGTACAAAGCCTTTATTCAAATTTATTATTCTAACTATGTACAGGGATAACAGAAGTATTCCATAAATGCCTAGAATAGAAAAGGATATATAGTAAAGTAAAATTTGAAAATATTAGAAAATCTTCATCTTCTCTAGAGAAAATATTAAAAGAACTACAAAGCTTGTAAATGCTTAGAAGAAGTACAAGAATTTCTGCATAAAGTACAAGAAGTACAAAGCTTGTAAATGCTTAGAAGAAGCACAAATCTACATAGCAAAATTTGTTCTAACCTCCAGGTTCCCAAGGGAAACACTGGTAAAAAGCAAAGTTTTCAGTTTTGGGAAGGAATAAAAATTGAACCGTCCAAATGAAGACCTAATATTGATTACCCAAATTCTTCAATCACAAAATTCAACTCCTGAGCCTGAATGTGCTTTAAGAAACATCCCTCGATGAGATATAAATGAGAACAAAACTTAGCCCCTATTTGATCCCCATTACCATGAAAACTCATTTTTTTCTAAACTCATTTTCAACCACATGTTCTACGATAAAATATTTTGCACCTAAACCAAATACCTTTTTTTACTTTTTAACCACACATTCTCCAAAAACTCACAATTACAAAACTCATTTTCAAGCGAAAATGGTAAAATCAACATCTAAACTGGCTTCAAACTCTTTATCATAATAAAACATTGCCCTGTAGAATTTCATTTTTTCCAAACCAAACAAAAATTTTCTTTCAGGGGTAAAATAAAAACATAAGAGTACAAGATTGATCTGGGTTTGAATGATAGATTGTCATAAAAGCTTTTCAGTTTTTACTTACTTGATTTGAGACAAGTCTTTCAGGGATTTAATTGGGGCGCTGAAACTACAAACATTGGAATAGGCCTTGTTAAGGGTCGAGTCGATATTGTCGGAGATGCCCTGGGTACGCTGCGCCATTTCTTGCCGCTTATTCCACATGTACGCCGCTAACTCTGCGTTTTCCGGGCAAGCAACTTGCTTTTGACGATCCATTTTCCGAAATATTCAGCAAAAATTTAGGGTTCTTATTTACATGGGAATTCAAATTTAGCGAATTTTGTGATCCATTTTGCTAGGGTTTTTGGATGGTAAGATTATTCATTTAGGGGGGAAATGGCGCCAGGAGTCTTTTTGAAGTAGAATGTGACTCGGAAAAGTTTGCAAATTGGCCCCTTTACTTCTGGTCAGTTATAAATGAAACCCTTGGGTTTTTTCCCCCATTTTTTTATTCCCTCCTCCTAAAAAAACAATTTCCTATTTCCATGAGATATTACAGTGAAAGCTTAGCATCAAATAATCATCAACTATTTAAATACTTTCACCTAATCAACTTTTTATGACGTATATATGTTTAGGGTGTTGCTTACAACCAATGTATTAATCTTTTTCTAACCTTAAATTGCTCTTTATTTTTAACCAGTTTATGAAACATTCTATTGCTAGTGCAGCTTGACGAAGTATGGTAAAATTTAAATATTCTTGACAAAAATCTTGACTCTAGTCTAATGGAAGTAATGGACTTTGGCTTGAGTCCATATTTCTTTGGAAATATTTCTGCATAGATGTCATGTCACACGTTTTCTTGACTCGACATCTCATTACATACAAGTTAACAGGCTAAAGTCAAAGGGATTTATAATTTATATGATTGCTGATTTTTGTACAACATCCAAATTTGGCTAAAATACGCGATCAAAAACCAATTTAACGATGAATAACAAAAATAAGAAAAAGAATACAAAAATAAACACAACAATTTACACGACTGGTGAGATCAAATATACTTAAATTTTTGAGTAATTATGTCCAAAAATTGTCATCTTTTTAGAACTTTTCCTCGCTCAAATTGTAGGAAGATATATGATTTGCATTGGACCATAAACACGGAAAAAATAGATCTTCTGTTGCAGATTTCATGTCTCCCTAAGAGGACTTTCAGACACATCTTGACTCGCATCTGCCATGATCTAGGTTAGCATTTGGTGATTTCTTTCTTCAAGGGCTCTCCTCCGCGATGATGATTAGTAATGTTGATACCCAGAAATGAGCCAACAGATGTCGAGCCCACTCACGCCAAGTTAAGCACGATTCCGGCTCGTTTTTACCAGAATAATGGTGGTAATAAGCAGGAAATGGACGCGGGAGGTACTTTATGGCGAGAGACGAAAAATGTTAGAGCTCCGGCGGATTGAGCAAAAGTAACCACACTAACAACGATTGCTAGATGAAAAACCAAACTCGTTTATGCAATACAAAGTAGGAATATGTGGAAGGATAGATGAAATGTTCATATATCTCATTTCAAGGGTTCAAGTGTATTGTTTTTCATGTATGAATGTTAATTTTTGTTATCAATCATCCAACCTCCTTTTCAATTACATAGATGAACTATTTATACAAAACTGGCTGACGTGGTAACCGTTGGATCTGAACCACGTGGCATCATCTGATTTACTAAAACTTCACATCACCGTCTAATCATACAATAAATGTATTGACAAGAGTTACGCCGCCCTGTATAATAGGTTAGCAGACTGTCAATCTTTATTATAAGCGTTTCTTCTAAAAGATATCCAAATCTAATACGATGGACAACTTTGGCATCTTGGGTGTCAGATGAACCCTGAGAGCTTCAGATTCGTTATAGGAGGTGATTCCATAAAGGACATAGCATCGGCGCTTATGTACTTCTTCGTCAGTGTAGCACTCGTGCTTCGACTGATGATTTTCTTCTTCAAGTACCTCGGCGATATAATGAAGACCTCCAGGAAGCTATCCTCACGTCAAACTTAAGAGTTTCCTTCCATGTCAAACCTTACGAGTCTGCTTAACACGGGGGATTTTTCCACGTGGCAGGATTGCGAAGCCACGTGGCACCTTTTGTGGGGCCTCGGATTAGAGACGTAACAGAAGTCCCCCAAGTCGATGCATGTTTATTTATGTAATGCATGGACTTCAAGCGTGAAGGAAAAAAGATAAAGTTGCATCTTTTCTATCTAATAAGTCAAAGAAGTACTTCTATTTGGTCCGAAGTGGTATGTTCGGTGTCGTCTTCTCAAGTTACATCATCGCGTCAAGGTCTTTGCTTCATCTATCCGAGGTCTTCAAGCACTTCGAAGCATATGGGGTTAGATATCTACATATTGACATTCATTTAATAATTAATTATAGCTAAATATTCTCATTAGTATGCACGCCTTTGAGAGTCACGAGATAAAAAAGGACAGCAAGTATCTGCCGTCTCCTTTTTAACTCGTAAGAATCTGCATTTCTTATTTCTCATACTCAAAGCAATTGTGTGTTATGGCTTCTTCTACTCCTGCTGTGGGGGGGAGTAGATATCTGTAAGTTGGCAACTGAGATGGGGGTAGAAATCATAGATACTGCCGACCTGGTTAGAGCTGTCGAGTCTGGACGAGGTGCTTCTGTGTCTGGTAATAATGGGATAGCCTGGGGGGCCGCCAAGATCCCCTCCTCTGTAAACCCAAACTATCTGGCCAATCTTAGGGAGAAATATAGGATTCCTTATGACATAGAACTCATTTCCCCATCCCCTAATGAGCGAGCATGTTATCCTAGGCATGGCTGCGTCACCATTAGTGAATACCTGCTGAAAACCGGCCTTCGCCTACCCATCCATCCTTTCTTTAGGGCAGTTCTTAAGCTTTAAGGGCTAGCCCCGACCCAGTTTGTTCCAAACGCATGGGCCAAACTTGTAGGCTCCTACTTCCTATGGAAGGAGGCCTCTGCATGTCTTCCAGACCGTTTACCGGCCTAGGTCTTTAGGGAAGGGGGATTCCAAAGGGTGGTATTCGTTATGTCCCTGGGGGGTCTCATTCCCCTTTTGTACTGGGTTTGCCGACCTCCATAAAGGGATGGAAGGAAACCGGTTCTAGGTTAGGGGGAAATGGCATGAGTGTGAGGGCGACACCGTTCCCCATGTTAAAGTTCCTGCCTCGTATTCCGATGCTAGTGAGTGCACTTCTTGTTTGTGTAATTCTCTGAACTGATGGGGTTTGATATTTACCCTTTCTCATGTATATTGCAGGATCTGTTGAATGGTTCGAGTTTACGGAGTGTGATTGGGACACCCTCACTGAGGTGTATAAAAAGTAGTCAGTTGTCTGGGACTTCGCTCGTTTAGTACAAACGACCCGGTACTTCGAAGACTTTGGGTTAATGGCGAGGAGGGGTAAGATACATACCGCGATGTTATCAGTTTTGTCGCGTGTGTAAATGCCTTCCTGATATTTTCCTCTTCTTTTGCAAATAATTTCAACAAAAGGAGACCTCCTACCCCCGATATGGCTACCATTCTAGCGGCAACCTCCACCTCTGGAAAGGGGATGAAGCTCTCATCTGCTGGAGGAAAACAGATGAGGGATAAGATAGAGAGGGTCAGCAAGGAGGCTGCCTCTCGAGAGGAAGGACAACCACCGGTTGATAAGGGGAAAAAAGTGGTGGTTGAGGAACCCAAGAAGAAATCCCGGGTGTCCACCACCGGGGTAGGAAGCTCGAATGACATTCCTCCTCCTCGATCTGATGTCCCGACTGAGGAGAAATTGCTGGCAGCTTCCATTGCTGCTGCTTAGGGGGACAGAAGAGGCCTGCCCCAGTGATGCCTCTGAGGCAAGAACCTGCCAAAAAGACAAAGTCAGTCGACACCTCTTCTGCTTCAGAGGTCCCCCTAGGGAAAGCGCCATTGGCCACGCGTGATGACGAGCTTACTGACGAGGCCCTTGCCCTGCTTCCTCCAGAGATTCGGACTGCCACCGCAACATTCCACAAGTACTGGACGAATAAATGGAAGACTTTTGTCGAGAAGAATGATGTTGTCGACGTGGTGGCCACTATGGTTGCTCAAGTGGGGTGGTCTTTTGGTGTTTCCATAGAGGTGGAGGCCCTCTTTAAGAACCTTCAAAATAAAAATCGAGATTTCGCCGATAAGGCATCCCAAGCTGAGGAGACTGCCAAAAAGGCAAAGGCTGAGGTGGAGTCTTTGAAGAAGGATGCTGAGGAAGGGTCCGTGAGGCTCGCCTCTACCTTGGCGGAAATTGAAAAACTGAATGGGGCCGTGAGGCTCGCCTCTACCTTGGCGGAAATTGAAAAACTGAAGAAGGAGGTCCACGTGTCTCATAGTGAGGTGGCCTCTTTGAAAAAGCGAGTGGAGACATCTAATGCCCACCAAAATTTGGCAGCTAAGGCTTTGGAGAAAACCACTCAAGAAAATTTTGCTTTGAAGGGGAAAGTAGGGGAGCTGACCTCCCAGGTTGCGGGCCTAACAGAGGAGGTGGAAACGGCCAGGAATGATGCATAGCGTGCAATTAGGGAGGCTGAGAAATTATTCTTGGCCAACTTTCATCTAACTAAAGCTTACCAACGGTTCAGTGCATACTGGAGAAATTATGCCTATACCAAAGTCGCTGAGTGGCTAGAGGTGCATTACAGGGACGTCAACACCTCTGAGTTTAGGGCAGAGTTCCTGGAGGGGAAAGATGGGGAGCAAGAACCTCAAACTCTAGCGGAAGGGGCCCAAGTAATTGAGCTTGACGGCGAGGCTACCGACGAAGTGGCCCCTAATGCTATAGTTCCTTTTGTGGCTCCTCAGCCTCCACTCCCTTAAGATAAGAATTTTTTTCCTTTTTTACACAAATGTAATGGCTTCGGCCCCCCATGTACTTTCAATCATTATTTTTATTTAATATTCGTTTTCTCTTTACTTTTTATTGCTCTTGCCTCAAACCTCGTTGTATTGTTATGGTTCGGATCAATTTCTGTTAAGTCGATTCAACGATAATATTAGACGCCCATATACTATCCCTATCTTAAAATATGTTAAAAACTGACGAAGTTCAATTTTATGAAACAGCTATTTGTGTTTGAACTCGCGACCCTCTGGAAGGTCTGAATGATAAATAGGTTGATTCAATTACTGTTTGATAGGTCCGTTCGTGCTATTGAGCCATTGAACTTTAGACAACTTCATATTTTAGTAGCAACTTTTCAATGGGATTTCTCAAAACATGGCGAATTTACATAATAGTTTACTTACGCATAACCTTCCGATAATAATATTAAAAGCGTCTTACCTTAATACGTTCGCAAATGAAGTGTATTTTACAAACAAAATTACAATATACACATACTATGCTTGTCATCATTGATAATATTTGCGCAAGTGTTCTACATTCCATGGATGAGGCTGTACCTTTCCATCCATGTTTTCGATTTTATAAGTTCCAGGCCGAACTTCTTCATATATACGATAAGGACCTTCCCAACTTGGTCCCAGTGTTCCTGAGCTGTGTTCTTTGGAAGATAAGAATACTCTCCGAAGTACAAACTCATTTATGCGGAATGACCTCTTTCTTACTTTCAAATTGTAATACCTCACCATTCTCCTCTGATATAGGGTCATCCTCATTTGTGATCTCTCTCTCCTTTCTTCTAGGAGGTCCAGCTCTCATTTCCTCATTTCATCATTGGTTACTTCATTATAATGCAATCGTCGAGGAGAAGGTTGACCCACTTCTACAGGGCTCATCGCCTCTGCTCTGTATGCCATTGAGAAGCCGGTGGTTCTGATAGCCCATAGTACTTGGGACAGCTCATCCACCCAAGCTCCTTTAGAGGAATCCAATTTTCTTTTCAATGTGTACTTTATAGTCTTATTGACAGCCTCAACTTGTCCGTCGGTTTGGGGATGATGGGGGGAAGAAAAGTGTTTTTTGATTCCCAGCTCATCACACGTCTCTGAGCTTCTTATTAACAAATTGTTTACCATTATCTGATATTTGATTGAGTGAGGAATCCAGAACCTGCCAATGATATTCTTCCATAGGAATTTAGAAGTGTTAGCCTCCATTATCTTGGCAAGTAGTTCAGCTTCCACACATTTTGTGAAGTAGTCGATGGCACCTATTGCAAGTTAGCCCTCATCTTCCCAAAGGAAGAGGTCCAATTAGATCGATTCCCCATTTGGAAAATGGCCAAGGTCTAGTGACCACATTTAACTCTTGTAAGGGTTGCCTTTGAATCGTTACAAATCGTTGGCACATGACATCTCCGAACAAAATGTTGCGCATCCTTTTTCAAGGTGGGCCAATAGTATCCTTGCATAAGTGCTTTTTTAGCTAAGGACCATCCTCCAGAGTGATTGTCACAGATCCCTTCATGGATTTCCCTTAGCACATAATTCGTCTGTTCTCCCCCGATGCACCGAAGTAGGGGTAATGAAAACCCACGTTTGTATAGAACCTCGTCCTGCAAGACGATGTGTGCCGCTCTTCTTCTGAGCTTCTGTGCTTCCCCCTTTTCCAGTGGGAGGGTTTAATCCTTAAGGTAGGCTATGATAGGCTACATCCAATGAGGGGTCTCCTCAATCTGATTCATCATTCCACCTGCATCCGTGGAAGGTCCGGAGAGATGCTCAATAGGTATGCCAACGTGTAGTTCGAAATTTTTGCTACTGGCCAGCTTTGCTAGTGCATCAGCGTGAACATTTTCAGACCGAGGGACCTGTACCAGTTCGAACTTCTCAAACGAAGGGATGAAACTCATCACCAATTCCAAGTATGACACCATGGATTTGTCCCTCGCTGAAAAGTTACCATAGACTTGGCTTACTACCAATTATGAGTCGCTGTTGACAACGAGCCGCTTCACCTGCATCTCTATTTCCAGTCTTAAGCCGGCTATTAGGGCTTCGTATTCAGCCACATTGTTCGTAGATCTGAAGTTAAACCTTACAGCGAAAGAGAGCTTGTGCCCTTCTAGACTGATCAGAATGATTCAGGCACCAGATCCCGATTCTCCTGAGGATCCATCAACCGAGAGGTTCTACGTCTGAAGCTCTTTAGGTTCCATCTCCTCTTCTACTTCTAGGATGGGGGTGAATTCAACTACGAAATCTGCAAGGGCTTGCCCTTTAATGACTGCCCTAGGCTTGAAAGTAATGTCGAATTTTAATGTCGAATTCACTAAGTTCTACAGCCCATTTGAGCAATCTCCCTGAAACGTCAGGCTTTTGTAGCACTTGCACGATGGGGTAATTTGCCAGTACGTGAATGCTATGTGCTTGGAAATAGGGCCTTAGTTTTCTTGAAGCAGTTACTAAGGAAAATGCCAAGTTTTTCGAGTTCGGATACCTAGTCTCTGCTGCTATGAGTGCTTTACTGACGTAATAAACAGGTAACTGATGGCCGCTTTCCTCTCTTATGAGAACTGAGCTGAGTGCCTCGGTAGTTACTGCCAAGTACGGGTAAAGTGTTTCATGATCCTTGGTTTGGAGAGTAGGGGCGTCTCCCCCATATGTCTCTTCAGTTCCTGTAAAGCGAATTCGCATTCTTCTGTCCATTGAAACTTCCTTCCTCCTTTGAGAACTTTAAAGAATGGTAAGCATTTGTCCATTTCTTTAGAAACGAACCGATTAAGGGCTGCAACTCTTCCAGTGAGGCTCTGCACCTCTTTTGGTTTCTGGGGTGATCTCATTTCTATCAAAGCCTTTACCTTTTCAGGGTTAGCCTCGATGCCTCTTTGGTTAACTATGTAACCTAAGAACTTCCCTAACGACACTCCGAAAGTACATTTTAAGGGGTTGAGTTTCATCCGATATTTCCGCAGAATCTGGAACATTTCCGTCAAATGGGCAATATGATCCTTTGCTTCAGACTTTTTACTAGCATGTCGTCTACGTAGACTTCCATGGTGCTTCCTATAAGGTCGGCTCTTTGTAACAATAGAGCCCTTTATTCGTGATGAAAGAAGTATGTTCTTCATCCGCTGGGAACATAGGAATTTGGTTATACCCGGAGTAGGCATCCATGAAGCTAAGTAACTCATGTCCAGCTGTTGAATCCACCAATTGGTCTATCCTAGGGAGTGGAAAGCTGTATTTGGGACATGCTTGATTCAGATTTGAAAAATCGATGCAGGCCCTCCATTTCCCATTGGGCTTTTTCACCAGTACTGGGTTGGATATCCACTTCGGATAGACGGACTCTCTTATGAACCCATTGTAAATCAATTTTTTGACCTCGTCTTTCAAGGCCTCGTGTCTGTCAGGATTAAGGGCTCTTCTTTTTTGTCTGTGTGCCATAACTTTGGGGTCTACGTTCAGATGGTGACAACTGATGCTAGAATCTATAACTATCATGTCGCTATGTTTCCAAGCAAAGACATCAAGGTTTTGAAGTAAGAAAATTTTCAATTCCTCCTTCTTCTCAAGCGGTAAGTTACTTCCTACCTGTAGACGTTTAGAGGAATCCACAGGCTTGATTGCAAAGGGCTCCAATTCTTCCATAGGTGCCGTTTGAGGTTCGCAATCAATTATGCGGGGATCCAACTCTTCTAGGCTGATGGCTTCTCCAGTAGGCGTTCCTTCTTCAAGTGCCTCAATCATGATAGCGTCTTCTCCTTGTTCAGGGGAATCTCCTTGTTCAGGAAGGTCGTCCATAACAACATCGGTAATGATGGTATTAACAATCTTTGTTTCCACATTTCTTAGGGAATTTGAATAGGATTTCCTAGCTCCTCGTTGGTCTCCCCGAACTGTAGCGATACCGTTCCCAGCTGGGAATTTCATGCATAGATGGTGGATGGAAGTAACTGCCCATAACTCCTTCAGGGCGGGTCTTCCAAGTACCCCGTGATAGCAGATCGGTTGTCTACTATTAGGAATTCCATGAAATGTCAGGCAATCAGAGGCTCGGATCCCAGCTTTACTGCTAGAGTGATTTTTCCCCTTGGGATGATACTATCTCCAGTAAACACATACAATGGGGAGCTTATTAGAGTTAGTTCGTGATCGACTGTCATTTTGTCGAAGGTGGTCCCAAAGATGATGTTGACCAAACTCCCATTATCCACCAACATTCTGTTGAGGCCGTTCTGGGCTATAATGGCCCTTACCACCAAGGCATCACAGTGTGGGTAATGTACTCCCGCCATATCTTCCTGGGTAAAACTGATTGGTGGGACCATTCTCCCAGCGGTGGAATGGTTAACTATATAGCTCGTGATGGGGGGATCGTATGCCTCTCTTGCATAGTTCTTTTGTAAGTTCTTGGATTCCCCCCTACGTGGGGACCTCCAATGATTGTATCAATTTCTCTAATGGGCTCTGGTTCGGCTTTTTGTGGAGGGCTTCGTCTCTGCCTTTGGACCTCTCTAGGCCGTTCGGTGTCATTTTCTCTTTCTTTTGAAAGATGACTGCGGTTGGATCAATGTTTTTCGTTAACCCTGGATTGCTGATTTGGTCTGTATGGAGCGTTCCTTTGAAGACGTCTCCCTTGATCTTGAGTTTGGGGGTGCCTTGTGGAATCCCAACAGTTCTCTGTTCGATGACCATGAGATTGATGATACACGCAATAATTAGGTGCTTTGTTCATATTTCTAAATTGGGCACCCCGACCTCTACCTCGTCTCCTAGGAGGGTGTCTGGGATAATTATGTTGCGTTCCAGTGCCGGGTTTATTTTTCTCATACGCCAATGTTGGTACGGCATTGAGTGTTGTTGCAGCTAGTGCTTGTCCATGATTCAACGGTGCTGGAGGGTCCATTAAATGTGATGTAGGACCTCTTCCTCTTTGCATTTGCGGAGGCGGTAGACCCTGGCTGGCTCTGTTCCTATGATCTCTCAATTCTTCATTGAGGATCTCGCGCCTTATCATTCCCAGGAGGGCGTCATATGTGATTGGGTCCTTATTTTGCACATCCCTGGAGGGAATTCATATCCAACCCTCCCCGTAGGGCAGTCAGTGCCTCTCTGTCCGTGACTTGCACACAATAAGTTATCTCATCGGTAAAGCGGGACAGGAAGTTTTTTAGTGATTCACCTTGCTGTTGTCCCATATCTTGCAGCCACTGAATGGGCCTTTCTCCTTCCTTACTTGTGGCGAATTGTTTCAAGAACGTCTTCTTGAGGTCGGGCCAACTGCGGATGCTTCCTTTGGTAACCTTGAGTACCATATTTCAGCCCCTCCACTCAAAGTTAAGTGAAAGGCCCTACATTTCATGTCTGGTGTGGCTCCCTTTAAGTTCATGTGAGTTTTGAAGTTGTTGATGTGTTTCGATGGGTCTCCCCTTCCATCATATTTATGAATGATCATCATCATCATCATCAAGGTCACAAGATCTCTGGGGCTCGTCCAACTCCCCTTCCCCTTCCTGAGGGGCTCATGGAGGGAATTGGGACGTGAGTGCTTCGTTCCTCGCCTGAGCCCTTCGTTCACGTCTGTTTTTAGGGGGCAAAACCTTGGGCTCCTCCTGAAGGTTAGGTTGTTGTTCCTCGCGTTGATGTGGCTCATGCTGCCTATTTCTAGGCTCCGGAGCCTATTTCTAGGCATCTGGGTTGGATAGTTTTGCCTATTTCTAGGCATTCCCGGGCCGATCCTGTCGAACACGCTAACCGACCTTTGTGGTCCATTATCTGGCTCGTAATTTGGAGGGAAGTTGAATGGCATTTCGTAATGTCTCTCCGAAGCATGATTAATTGAGGTGCCCACTTCTACATCTCTTATTTGCGAGGTTCCGGCTCGACCATGAGAGTACCTTGCCACCCAACTTTGGACTTCCTCTTCTCCCTGGCTATAGTCCTGAGGATCCGGGAATTCGTTGCCCGGGACTGTACCTGGGGAGACGTGAAATCCTCCTTGCCCTTGCATGTTTAGCAACATTTCTTGCATGGCCAAATTTTGCTAAGTTATATTCCTCATGTTGGCTGCCATTGTGGCCATCTCCATAGTAAGTTTGGCTGCAACTCTCGCCCCGCCTCTTGATCCACCACGCCTTCGTGCTGGGAGGCGTGGGCGTGAGGCCGGAATGGCTTGGGAGGGTTCTCCTTGTTCAGGGTATTTCCTTGTCCTTCTAGGTTCATTTTCATCGTTCGAACTCATTTTCTCTTCAATGCGTTTGACTCTATTAGTTTTCTCTGTTCTCTAGGTGCTCTTAGATCCGTCAATGCTTCCTTTACTCGTTTTTCGTGGTTAGCTGTTATGCTTCCCACAGACGGCACCAATCTGTTGTTACCCAGAAATGAGCCAACAGATGTCGGGCCCACTCACGCCAAGTCAAGCACGATTTCGGTGCGTTCTTACCGGAATAATGGTGGTAATAAGCAGGAAATGGACGCGGGAGGTACTTTGCGGCGAGAGACGAAAAATGTTCGAGCTCCGGCGGATTAAGCAAAAGCAACCGCACTAACAACGATTGCTGGATGAAAAACCAAACTCGTTTATGTAATACAAAGTAGGAATATGTGGAAGGATAGATGAAATATTCATATATCTCCTTTCAAGAGTTCAAGTGTGTTGTTTTTCATGTATGAATGTTAATTTTTGTTATCAATCATCTAACCTCCTTTTCAATTACAAAGATGAACTATTTATACAAAACTGACGTGAGTAGGCCCGACATCTGTTGGCTCATTTCTCGGTATCAACAAGTAACATCAGCAGCGGGGCTTATTCCACCGTGAGAATGATCATGTCACAATGTAGTCATTGCATAGTAATCAAGATCCTCTGGAAGTCGACTGACCATATACAAACAGAAACAAGCTCAAGACATAAGATTCTGCTTATCAACAACGCGATAACAGTGGAACTAAGATCCATGGAATATTAGTACTTGCAAGTGAATAATCATACTCCTTGTCAAGATAACTCACGAGGATGCTATTCATTCAGTTCTTTCTAAAGAAAGGATATCAATTCAAGCTTATATTTTATAAAGAATCAGCTACGCAGTATAGTAGTAGCAGAAATACTGAAGGATAGAGGGAATTTAGAATGAATCAAAAATTAATTAAAAAGTTAAAATTCAATTAGAAGAATTTTCTTAATTGACCAATTGAAAGGCCGAGCATCTTTAACAAATAAAGAAAAAGACTGTTGAATCAAGGTAAACATCTATGAATTTTGGTACTAAGTTTACTATACATAATTGAAATTTCAGCTATACATAGGCATGAACTGTATTATAGCCCTGAGTTGGCCTTTCATACAGAGACGTAGAACTTGAATACATAAAACGACAAATAGTAGATACAATCCACAATATTGCTTTTACGTACATAAACACAACTGTATCGGTTTATTACTATAGTATTACTAAAAGAATTGGAAAAAAAATTAGTAAATAGTGTACCGGGGCTACATGGAACTCTAATTTAACAGTTATTCAATGCTGATTGCCTCCACCACTCAGTTTTCCTTCTTCTTGCCTTTGGATTTTACATCCGGGATGCATGAGGACCAGAAGAGGGGTAACAGTGTGCACGCGGCCTGTATCAAAAGGCCGCGTGGCAGGCCAGAGAAGTCGTCTCCAGTCACTCCAACATAAGATGCAAGAGCCACTCCTAAGTAACCACTCACTATAAAAGCAAGAGCAGTAGCAGACATTACGAATGCCATGACTGAACCCTCACACCCGGGTGGGCAAAGCTGTGCCATCAAAACATTGAAAGGTAGAATCTTGAAGAAGCATAAAACCTCTAGCAATCCTGAGAAAACCATGACATATAGAGTGTCGGGAATGCCTATACTCCGGTACACCCCATTCACAAACAAAACATCTGATATCACGAAAATAGCCATAAAGACTTGAATGGCTGCGATTAGTTTTCTCGGTGGAATCGATTTGAGGTAATGATTATATACAATTCCCCAGAGCAGCATAGCTGCTTGCCCAAACACTTTCGATATCCCCAGAAGTGATGATTCAATCATCAAATGTTGGGTTTGGTAGTAAAATATGGTTCCAGTCAGGGCCGGGATTACAGCATAGGATATAGCAAACCAGATTATAGAGTAATAGATCTCTGGCTTCTGTAAAGCAACCAAGAGCTGAGATAATTGCTTTCTAAAACCTATGAGGGATGGACTTTTGGGAAGGTCTAAAGAGCTTTCGCAAATGAAAAGAGTTATTATGAACTGAAAGGAAAGAAGAATGCCAAACATGAGGAACATCATTTGAGTTGAGAATTTATCAATAGTAATTCCCCCAATGAGATTTCCCAGAACTCCACCAATGGACGAGGCCATCCAAACAAATGACTGAAGTTCACCCGAGGAAGATGGTTTCGAGTTCTTGGATGAGGTAGGTTGTTTTCCAGTCTCAGCAACAATGGCATCATTGGCAACTTCAACTATTGAAGCACCCAGATTCCCTAGCAGCAGAAAAATAGTGATTGATAGAAACGAGATGCCTGATTTGGCAAAAAGCCCAATAGTTATCCATGACACTGCTTGTAAAAATGCTGCAGCAAGATTTAAATTTGTTGGTCAACAAAACAAATATTCATGCATGAAGTATTTAACAAATCAATGAAGTGTTAGTAAAAACTATCAGCCAACATAAAGTCACATGAGTTCAGAATGCAGTAACAGTCGAAAAACCTTTCGGTTAATTTCTGTTACGTACATATAAGAATAACAGGAAAGAATTAGTATCACTCTCTCTCTTCAGATGATATAGATTCTCTATAATACCAGGATGATATACTAAGTAGACTTCATAAGTGATTTTCCAAACACTGAGACACGTTATGATGTATTCCATTCTTGACATTTTGGATTGGCATTGGCAATGGAAAAATTTGAATGAATTTGCAATCGGTAACAAATTAAGCCAGTATATGTAAAAGATTTGATAATATCTTATTATTTAATTGTTACCACCTATGATAGAATGGCACTCTTGTAAGGTGTACTTCATTTCCTAAAAGTAAGTGTGTAGAGATTTCCATTACAGAAAACAAAATGTATAAAATATAAACTCAAAAAAGGAATTGAACTTTCGCCACGTGACGAATATTATGGGGGACTATATAAAGTGCTTCAGGGGTTCTTGTGATAACATGCATAGCCCTCTATAAACACAAGAAGTGGTGTATACTGCTGAAATGAAAAGAAAGTCCTTGAGTATAGGTTATTAAATGTACCAAACGGCCTAAAACATGGACATTCAAGTGACCTGGTAAGGAAGTGAAAAGAAATTAAGCATATTTATTCAAAGCCTACTCAATCAATTAAGAAATAAGTAGATCAGAAGAGGAGAGTACCTCCTAGGGCGATGTAAGGGACACGGTGTTGGCCAAAGATATAGAAGGAATCAGAGAGGATGCCGTAAAAAGGCTTAGCAACCATGGGCAGATTGGCAGAGTTCTGCAGGATCTGGAGAGTGGAGGGGTCCACTCTCATCCCATCCTTGAGGAAAAAGTTGACACCCATCCATGGGAAGCACCTCAACCCCTGCACCCAGAACCCCATCCCAAGCAACACCTTCCGATTTCTTTCAGATTCACTACCATTTCTGTCTGACCCCATTTCAGATTTCCCTCTGTTGAACGTCTACAACGATTTATTTGGCCGATACTGGAAATAGTGATGTATGAATTTATTGATTCTGCAGCAGAGAGGCTGCAATCAATCAGCTTCTGATTGTAATTGTCGTCAGCAGCTAGTGAATGAAGAAATAAGCGTCGGGAGCCCAAGATGTAAAACTAAAAAGATCAATTTCCAGGGGCAAGAAACAATTAGATGAACTAGTTGAAGAAAAATATTGCAATCTCATCAAATATAGAACAGCACCGTTTTTAATACACGTAAAGAAAACCAATGCCACACTGCAAAGATAGAGGCAGGAATGGTCCGGTTTGGTCCCAGTTCTCCGATTCCCATTGGGAATTATGCAAATGGAATCAATGTTTCCATAAACAAAACTGGAACCGGACCACTCAGTTCCAGTCCTGTCCTAGTATGAACAAGACTTTAACTATTAAATCTAATTCTAACATGTTAAAAACAGAGGTTACTGAACAAATGAGCATTTATTTGTGGAATTATTTCTTTACTTTCAAAGAATAAACAAATCAGATGATGTCTCAACTTTTAAAAATAAAGAAAGAAGAAAACCTAACCAAGAACGTCAAGAACTTTGAAGAAAAGTGAAAGCCTGATCATCAAGCTTAATTGGAACTTCAAAGCACAAGCAATAATTAAAAATAAAAAATATATATATTGCTTCACATGTTTAAATGGACAAGCAATTAAATTAACAACAAAACTTCATCATTTATTCAACAAAGTTCATTAAGTAATGACTGAACTTCATAATCTAGCAAATCTAATTACACTGAAACTTTCATCGTCCAGAAGGTATTAACTAAACATTCAAATTACAACTGGAAATCAAATTAAAAATTTAACTAAATTGGATATTCAAATATCACCATCCAGTATTGAAATTACCCAAAAAAAAAGAGAGTATTTTTTTCCAGGAAAAAAAAAACGTCCAACATGCTACACTACTGAACTCAAATATATCCAGTTAATTGTTAAACCCTAATTGACATTGGCTGCAAATCTTGCATAGCATTTAAATTGTTAATTTACATGGACTAACAGAGTTGGAATGAAGCCAAACTTCCCCAGTTGGGGAAAAATGACTAATACCAATCACAATTTTTTTATATTTCAAACCTCTGGGTAAATTTCCACATTATTTTCCCTTTTTCTTTTTCTTTTCAGTTCACCTTAAAGTCTACTGTTATTTAGTTGAGCCCAATCAAGTTTTTGACCTGATTTTGTAGGCCCAAAGCATTATTCTATCATTACTTACAATGGAGTGCGGTCACGGAATCATCTGATTCTAACTAAAAACCAAGAGATTTTGGTTACGCGTTGCAAGCATAAGGCTTCTTCTACTATGAGTACGTAGAATTTCTCAGTTCAGTTATCCACATATACAAAAAAATCTGACTTATATTTTTTTATTTTGATAAACATGAAACTTCAAAACTTTGAGCAGGTTACATCTAAGTTCCAATATACATCCCAAAGATAGATGAAAAGCATAACTGCTTTTTCTGATTAAAAACACTCGAGATCATAACCCACAAAGCAAAATTAGAATTTTGATGCTGATAAAAGAAACTATCAAAAAAAAAAAAAAAGGCACAAGATCTTCACCCCTTTTCTTGATTTTTGTTCTTGGTTTTCTGTCACAGAACTAGACAGAATGACAGTTTTTAGCTTTTTCAACTTCTAAAAAATACGTTAAAAAGATCGGTGCAGAAACTGAAAGACCAGATTAAGCAAATTCTAAAATGTGCCGTTTGGGAAAAGCTAATAACACTTAAAAATTGAGCAAAGAGGTAATTTTATACTCAATCAAATTCATCTAGTACCTGTGAGGGCATCCCGGCCTCACCTCCGCCAGTGTTATATACTGTTCTAATCCAGAACGCAACCCAATTTTGAACACAATTGACAGAATATCAAATTAAAGATGGATTTTATCCCACAAAAATATCAATTAACTACTGCAAGTTAAAAAAGATTTACAAAATGAAGAGCACAATAATAAAGTCAGAAAATGAATTAGTTCCTCAATAAAAAGCCCAAAATTTTAAAAACTTCCAGTAAAATCAAGGTTTCATTCAAAACAAAACACGTAAAAAGGTACCTTTTAATGCAAAAAACCTCCTCTATTATCCAAACACAAATGTGGTTTTCTAGAATTGCTCAAAATCCTCAAGATTTAGCATATAAATGGAGAAAAGGCACGATGGCTGCCAGTTTTCTCATTAATAACACTATAGATTATTCCTAAATATTTAAGAACGGACAAGGTGTACCGACATAGCGCAGTGTTTAAGTACTTACCAAATGTAAGCAAATCAACGGCCGCGATGCAATTGGAGGGTTATTCGCTGCATTATTTATGGTTAGATTGGAATTTGAGTGGAAAAGGAAAAATACAGATCACGAGGCCGAAAGTTTTAGGACAGAAAACGTATCATCCTAACTTCTTGAAATCTATAAGCTATCATCATCGGGATCGTCAAATATTATTGAACGACCTTCAACAGGTGTTGATTTGTTGATGTCACCAAGCAGATCATAATTTTTTTAATAAGTATAATTTTGTAAAATAATAATGTTGAGATCAAAAAATAAATATTATTTTATAGGGATTATTATTTTGTCAATCAATGATTATTATTTTGTTGATAAATGAATATTTATTAATTTATAGAGTAGTTTATATTTAATAGGTACTCAATATAGATATCAATGATGGTCATTATTAGATCATAGTTGTGTTTTACCAATTTTTTCTTCAAAAGATTCTTTTTTAGCAATCGTAACCTTAAATAAATATTTTGTTCAAAATAAAAAAAAAATATTTCAAACGTAAAACGTGCATTACAAAAATTTAGGAATAAAGTTGAATTTGGTTTGGATGCAAAGAAAAAGCAAAAGATTTTAAATGCATACTTTGAAAAAGAGCCGAATTGAAAAAATATTGTCAAATAAAAAAGTTTGTTTAACTTATATTAATATGAACTTTTATGATTTTAAACAATTATTATTTTATATATTCGTTCAGTTTTAAAGGATCTCAAAAAAATAATAATTTATCTTATGCAATTAACGGAGTTATTAATTTAATACACTGCCCAAGCCGGAACTCTAGAATTTTATTATTTAAGATAAATTATTAATTTATCGATATTTTACTGTACTATTACAACACTGACATTATATGATAGATTTAAATGAAATTATGTAATTTATTTAATTTACCTATTATTTAATGACACTTAGTATCATCTAAATTGGTGTTGTAACATCGGTAATGCTAAATAGCAACACTCTAATTTTTTGCCTTTGTTTGGGGTTGACTAAAATCAAATTTATAGTAAATTTTAATAAAAATTAATTAAAAGCATGACTGAATAGTTGTAAATCAATAAAATATGTAATTAAAATTTATTGTTGACTTGACTTGAAATTTTAAGTAGATTTTAATTTACACTAAACAATTTCCCTTTTTTTTTCCAGTAAAATCTCAATTTTAGAGCCTATTTCGAGAGATTTCTTGAATTTTCAATTATACATTTTTGCAGGTTAATATTTTTTTCTATTTTTAACAACACATTTTTTTAAAAATTAGTTTTTACTTCAAAAATCTCACTCGCAAGAGCTCTTAACAAAAACAATAATATATGGCGTGTCAAACCAACGATAATATATAGTAACACTGAAATAATTTAGATGAGTTTTCAATAAATAAATAAATAAATAAATCGTCATAATCCTCATTCGTCCTTAACTCCTTCTCTATTACTCGTGGGGAGGGAAAGGGGGAGCGCAACAACCAAGGTCTAATTGGCTTATTAAGAAATATGCATATCTTATTAGCTATAATCTTATTACATGTACATCACATTTGGCATTGTTGTGCTATGAGAACTTTTTATATATCGATTTTAACAACACTTCAATTAGTCAATGACACAAATTTTGACACATCACACGATATCGGCCTTAATGTACACTTTGAATGTACAACTAGCATAATTGTATTAGCTAAGCATTGATAGAACATGAATACTTGAAGATAGAGACCAAGTTTCACGGGGTGCCTTTCTTCATGACACAGAAAGTGACACCGTGCGGCAGTAGTCTGCTCCGCTAGACTACCTTCCGCCTACTCTCGGTCGTTTTGGGACGAAAGTAAAATTTGATCACAATTTGTAGAAAGCTTGCAACATGAAATTAAAATGCATTGGAAACAACTTGATCATTGATTGCTTGAAAGCTAGAAATTACAATTCTTGAAAGCAGTAAATTACAATGGCTAGTGCAGGGGGCGAACACTAGAA
>CAIGRP010101176.1:2917-15674 GCA_903798385.1 Fraxinus cuspidata | reverse complement strand
TCTGTTTAAAAGTTAGTACCATGAAAACTTTTATAAAACTTTTTGAAAATTTTAAAAATTTGAATACCCAAAATTTATAGAGACTTCTAACAAGTTTTAATTGAATGCACTTTGACTTTTAGAGACTTTTTAAAAGTTTATGAAAGTCTCAATAAACCAATACATTTAGAGAGACCCCAAAAATCTAATTGAATAATTCTAAACTTTTTAAATCCCAAAAAATCATTAAAAATTTCAATTGAATACACCCCAGTTTGTTTTTTTGATTATATTTTATTTAGTGGACTTGAACTCGTATTCGCTTGGAAAATTATAAGAAGGATCGACCAGTTTTCTTCCTAAACCGGTTTCTCATTATCACCTTCAAAAACCAGGGAATACACAAATCTGCAAAGTGGAATGAGGGATGGTCTTTCCATTCACTGCCTTACTCTACATTTCATTTATGACTAGACATAAAAAGCAAAACAAATAATTAAAAATTTAGTCATAAGTCCATTTAATTTAAGTTTATTAATTTGCTTGTTTTGAAAAGCCTTTTTTTTTTTTTTTAAAGTTGGTCAAACTTCATTTTTACTCACATTTTTTATTCCATCCATTTTTAAGAGTAGTACTAGTTGGCACAAAATATTCCTATAATTTGCCTTTATTGCAAAAGTTGTCCATATCCTTTTACTTTTGACATTTGGACCATCAAATCGAATATTCTTTGTGTAAATGATATTTTCCATCTCCTTCCATCCATTTATTGTGCTACATAGGTGCATGCTTGCACAATACATGAAAAAACATAAATAAATGAAAAAAATAATAATAAGGCAAAAAAAAAAAAGGTGAAAACGAAAAAGTTGAAAGAAAAATTATAAAAAAAAAAGTCTTTTTCTTCTCCAAGGCCCACTCCTAGGCAACCCCCTTCTACCACCACCCCTCCCCCTCACCTTTCCCTTCCACCCTAACTCCTCCGATCGACCACCACCTTCTGCTACAAGAATTTGTTAAAATTAGTTCTTTTGGAGGATCAATTGGCTCCCAAATGCACAATACACCACATATTTTGGCTCAAACTGATTTAGCCAGCTTTTTTTGTAGTTGTCCTTTGGGTGTCTATGCAAAAGTGGCCTGTTAGAATAACAAGCTTCCCTGGCACAAACTAAAATTGGAAATGGAAAATGGAAGAGAAGGAATAATGCAAATTGAGAGAAAAAGTAAAATTCTGGTTTATTTCACAATCTGAATGAATTAATAACATGATTAGTTAATTTATATAGACAGATAGTGAAAGCTGACTAATAACTATTAACAAAATCACCTATAGACGTTTACTACAACAACAACATTTTTCTAACTAACTTGAACTCTTCCCGACCTTTGACTACCTTCCTTCAATTGATATGAACAATCCATGCTACTAAACTCAACCGATCTACCCAGTAGTCGCTTAAGAAAAAAGAGTCTTTATCACTCAGAATTGAAGTAGGCATTATCCAAGAAGGATTTGGCCACCGATTCAGTAGTGAAAGGGTGAGTGAAACCAATGAAATGAGCATATTTACTCAACTTGTCCACTACCACCAAGATAGCAACCCTTGGCAATATCAGTCCATACTCCCTCTGGAATTGGCAGTGAAGCCTGGGTAAGCTATTTGCTTAGGTTTACACTGCCGGCAGACCATACAACTTCTAACATAATTACAAACATCCATCTCCATGCCCTTCCAAAAGAAAACTGATGTAAGCCTTTTAGTGGTGACCAAAATTCCCGAGTGCCCAGCTATATGAAAATTGGAGATTAACTGAGCCCTGAGGTTAGCATCTACAAGAAAAGATGATTCTGCCGTGTGTATGGCGAATTGGAGAGAGAAGAGGCCTGCAATTGTTGAAATAAATAGTGCATACAGGTCTGCAGTTTTAACCCTTGACAAAGCATATCCTTTCCCTTCGTGTACCTTATTTCAAACTCAAACCCATCAAGAGGGAGGCTTTGTCAAATGGAAGATTATGAAACTTCAATGTCAAATGATAATTGTTGGATTTAGAGTTTTGATTGATGAGTTTAGAAACAAGGAGAGTCCATATCAGTTGAGTTTATCAGCAAGGATTGTTCAGATCACTTGAAGGAAGGTAGTCAAAGGGCAGGAAAGGTTCAAGTTAGTTAGTATTAAACACGTCTATAGGTGATTGGAAGAGTTGTTAATAATTGTTATTGAGTCGTCACTAATTGTCTACAAAAGTCAGCTAACACATTCTAAAATTCATTCAGTGAGAGAGACCCTGCTTAATGCTACATCAAAGTCTTCCATATAATGTTCCTTTTTATTTCAATTCTTCAAACAGCCATGGGGTGGGTCATCCCAAACCTGATATTCAAGGTCTCCACATACTCCTCCCATGAGGGAAGAGGGAAGGTCCGTCCCTTGTTAATCTATTTTTTATATACATCTGATGCTATTGTAAAGCTTTCCCTCCAGATGAATAGAAGTTACTTTAACCTTCATAGGTGGGAGTGTTTCATCCAATTCGAAAAATTGTTCAGTTCTATAAAGGTAGCCTACCAGATCATCTCCGCCGAACTTTGGAAACTCTATTCTCTAATACCTTAAATTAGTGTTTGATAGGAAATATTTGGCATGGAAAACAAATTCTCACCCCCACCCCACGCGCCTCTTTTCCACCATTTTATTATGTGTTTTTAACATTTTAATAGTGATCGAGTTTTTGTGATTGTGTTTCTACAGAAAAATAACTAGTTCAATTGAGCAAACTGGTGAAGTGAATTGACAAAATTTCTTGTCTAATTTGTTTGTCATTCCATCAACATATCAACATAAAAGGTGGATAAATTCAACGACACGGATTCTAAATGTTTGCTATTGAAGATGCTGCTCTATCTGATTACGCTGAATTTGATTAAATTTATGCTTGAATATTGCCGTACATAAACAAAGCAAATCCTACTTATAAAAATACCAAATGACAAAGCATAGAAGCTTCCTTAAATCCTTGTGACGGAAATACATTCTTGAAATGTTGGATAACACATTTTGCAATTTGTATTGTTCGTATAAGATAGCTAAGAAAATGGGGGATGTCTGTGTAATTGTTATGCTTTAGGTCCAATCAAGTTTGGACATAAACACTTTTAAAATATATATAATTGATGCATATTTATGACAAGATCCATTATTTAATTGAATTAATATTTTAATAAATTAAATAATAGAATTCGTAGATTCAAGTCTTGGTGACTTGTTAATCACAATGAGTTGTGATTGTGAGATACAAATTACATATATTTGAATTTTAAATCGTCCGTGGTCGTATGTAATAACGAGATACAGATATCATTATTACGAATAGACATTCTTACCTGTGAAGTAAGTAGCTGATCTCACAAGTTAAAGTGTGGTGACACTTGAATGAACACGTTGATATTTTGTTATAGAATAAAACATTGGAGACCCGCTGGGAGATTCCACATGAATAACTATCCGAGTATCAGTGGTTAATCTCTAACGTTCGATAGTGGAATTGGTCATTTGGCTTGAGGTCATCATAGTGCCTTATATGAGGACAATTATACTTTGGTGGTGTTGGATGTTGCTTTGTCAAGGGTCGCTAATACGGCATTGTTCGAGTGTGTCAAGAATCATATAAAGGTTGTGAACGATCAACAGCTCTTAGATAATAAGAGATTATGTTCTACATTTCATTCAAGTAAGTTGATAATGAAATCATTGGCCGAGGTGTACTCATAAGTCGAAAATGAGTTTTTGACTTATGTTGACATAATAGTGGGATGAAAGATATGATTGATAACTGAAATTGACACATATCCATATCTCGTAATTGATCGAATTATATTGACGAAGGGATTATAATTTCACGGTAAACGAATTAAAATGGGTATTTTAATTTATCAATTTTGATTAGATCGATATAATGATTTGAGTCGTTGGCATCGTGATTGAAAACTAGATGGGTCACACATAAAAGGAAAACCAGAAGAATGAGATTCACCAATTAATTTATTAACAAGTGTTGGATAATTAATTAATTGAGTTTCTTGTTAATTGGCCTGAATTAACTAATTGGATTAATTAATTATGGACCAAATTTAATTAATTTGATTAATTAAATATTGGACTATGTTAAGTTTAAGAGACGGGTCAAGTCCAGTTGGACTTATATTAATAAGTCTTAGGATTTCAGAAAAGGGAATAGAACTTAATTCATTATGTTGCTAGCACAAAAAAAGAGAAACCTTAATTCTCCAATTCTTGTTCCCTATGCGGATTTTTATTGGAAAATGAATAATTGGACAGCTGTGGATTGCAATCCGTGATTGTTCGTGCTCGAGAATCAGTAAAAGAGTTTGCAGAATTCATCAAATGTATTATTCTAAACACAGTTTATATCTAAATACAAAGCAGATCCGTGGTGGGAATTGAAAAATAATTTATTTTCCACTGTTCATAATTTAGTAAATTCCCAACAGTGGTATCAGAGCCTACTTTATATTTGTTAAAAATTGTTTTCCATGTTTGAACAATCAAAAGTTGGTTGTTGATTTCTTACTTCTAGTAATTAAAGTTATATTTTTCATCTTTTAAAAAAATTTGTTTTTAAAAGAAGATAAATATTTTGGATAGAAAATAGGATCGAAATGTGGATGTCGACTGCCATCGGCAAGTGCGCGCACATCGTGCTGCTATAACACCAGAAGTAGCAGCGATAGTCTCTACAACGGCGCTTGTCGTTGCTACAAGTTGTAACGCAAGGGCCGCTACTGGAAATCGTGCAACAGTGTCGTGCGCTGCTGCGATACCCGTTGGTGCACCCACTGTAAGACAGGGACGACGCACCATCGATATTCAATGTTTGCGTTGTCGGCAGCAAGAGGTGGGAATATTTATAGGGTTTTAGTCGGGTTAGGCGGATTGGAAGCGGGGGCCTCTAAAGCAATTTTATGAATTGCAGGACCCCGCTTACAATTATGGCATAAGGGTTAAGTTTGCAATTTTTTAAAAAAGGACCTATTCTACAATTTATGAAATTGGAAGGTCCTGCTTAGACAAATTTCCTCTTAAGGAAATTATAAAGCTTTACTCTTTAACAAGCTGAGCTAAGGTTGCATGTAATGCAATATTTAGACAAATTTCCTCTTAAGGATATAAAACTTTGCTTGTTAACAAGCTGAGATAAGGTTGCATATGTTGCAATACTAAGACAAATTTATATTATAAGAATGAACAACATTTTGTGCAAAATAAAAGATAAACTAACATTCATTCATGAACAAAATATAAAGTTACATAACTCATTTAGCAATGTCTTAAAAAAATAACAAGTAAATCCTAAGGAAGATGCGAGTCTTGTGGTGCTTGAATGTTCTCTTCAATGTCTTCATCAGCACGGGAAACGCAAACTCTGGCTGCCTCAGACAATCTTTAGAGCTCCTTTTCTTGCTCCTCCAAAGATTCCACCAAAAAGGCCTATACTTTACCAGCTCTTCTAAGACCACGACATAAACATCCTGAGCAAGTGAATCAAACTCAGGAGAGGCCCTCCAAATCTCCAATGTCTTAGAGGCTTTAGTTCTAGCCTCTTTAACCCTCTTAGTGGCCTCTTAAGCTCTTTTCATAGCTTCATCAGCCCGAGCTCCCTTCTCATTAGCTCGCATTTTCTCCTCTTCAGCCTTCTTTTTCTCTATGGCTGCCTGTTAGGTAGCCTTTTCCCCCAAATCCGCAAGGCCTCATTGTCATCCATATATTTCAATTCAAAGACAGATTTGGCCTCCAACTTGACACATATTTTGTTGATACGATCTTCGTAATCCTTTTCTTACTCTACGGACTTTGCCCACTCAGCCTTCATATTTTCAAATAAGCCTGAGGCTTGGTTCTTTACCTCGAGCATTTTATCTAGCTCGGTTTTGACCTGAGCAAAGAAAAACAATGTAAGCAATAAAACAAAAGAAGAAATTTTAAAGTATTTGAGCTGGAATGAACTACCTTATCTACCACATACATCAGTTAAAAGATGGATCTGTGGCTGTATAGCTGAGCTGAGATGATAGCCTCGTCCACAGGCATCTCAATTAAGAATTGTTGTTCCTTCTCATTCCAGCTCCTAGTGAGGAGGTTGACAGACTCTCTGAGAGGGGGAGAAAAGTGCTTCAATTTCTTGACGGGGATGGAGCTTAAATTTTCAACATTTGTCCTCTGCAAGTCTGGGCACTTTTCTTATGACCTTGAAGAGTTGGTCCCTGCTATTGTGGGGACCGAATGTGGAGTTGAGTCGACTTTTGGAGAGGTATTTCAAGAGAAGACCTTTCAAGAACTGAAGTCAAGGAAGTAGACTTAGCTGGCATTTCTTCAGAATGAGGACGCTTCAAAAGTTGAGCCTCATGCTCAATCTCAGCCTCTTCTGCCTACATAACCTTCTGAGGTCAGCTGATAATTTCAGCAGGACCCACCATCTTCTTGCCTTTAGCAGCAATAACTGCTTTTGCAGCTTTGTATCCCAACTTCTCTTGATCTTGATGTGAAACAAAAGAAACAACGGATATATGTTAAAATATGTGTTTAGGGAAAATACTAATTGAAATACTAATTAAAGTACGTACTGGAAGAGTTTGGGTTGGAGGTATAAGCCTTCGCCGAAGTTGAGGTAGGAGGGAGAGACTGAAACAACCCCATCGAAAGAGGTTGGAATCTGATATCACGAACTTGCAAGGCCTCTGCTTCTTTGGAAGAGCTCTGATACGTCAGCTCGCTCTTGGATCGCTGAGGTCAAAGTCACCTTCTTATAGTATGTAGAAAGGACCAAGTAAGTTAGGAATATGTTTATAAAACAAAGTGCAGAAAGATATAAATGTTATATTCACTTACATAAAGGGTGATATAGAGTAGGAGCTACATCCTCCCTATTCACCTCGGCAATGTAGAATTGCCACTCTCCAAAAACAAGAATTTATCCTTCCACTTCTTTATTGAGAAGGGAGTGTCTAAAACTAAAGAGCCACCTTTCCTAGGGCTTACATAGGAGTACTACCAACCATATTCTTCACGTCCACCTTAAAGGTAAAGAGAGAGTTGAATTGTGCTCGTTTAGTTCGGGATGACCTAACTTGCTCCACAAAATTAAGGTGTCAATTAACGTCCTTCTGCCATTGGGGAACAGCTGGGTAGGAGCTATTCCCCAAGAAGAAAGAAATCTACGAACTATCCTAGGAAAAGGAAGTCTAAGCCCGGCATTAAAGATGGTAGAATTTAAAGCCACGCATCTTGCAGGAGGAGCATTAGTGTGTTTAGATGAGGTAGGAATCACTAATTTTATCAAACTAAGGATGCTGTATTTTACTCTTATGCTCGCCAGCATATCCCCCGTTACTACTTACCTATATGAATATGTCTCTTATTCCTGTGAACTTTCCTCACCTCCCCATGAGACTCGACCTCTTCCCTCACAATGTTTCGTTCTATATTTTTAGAATGACCTAAATTTTCTAGATAAATTGTGGAGATGGGGACTGGAGTTAATCTTTTGTCAGTCCGAACTCTCAGAAAACGTAGATGTGGAGGATATTGTTTCTTCATGTTGGTTGCCCCATGAATGAACCTTAGATTCGTCTGAACTCATCAAATGACCGAGGAAAAATAATAAAAAGAAAGGTATTTTCTGTTAAGGAGAATACCAGGGAATTGATGACCTCACTTAGAAAATAAATAAAACTCCATAGAAAAGTTACGGAAAAACTTTTGCTTCTTTGGAGGAGAGATTGAGAGTAAAAAGTGTGAAAATGAAATGTAAAAATGCATATAAAGATATAGAAGATGAAGAGGCGCAGCCTGGACCATTGGATAAAAAATTAGGAGGGAAAATCAATGGTCAGATTCCACTATTCTTAAACAGTGTCATTTTGGACAAAGCTTCCCAATGAAGCCACTGAAGGTGCGTGACAACTCATCGAAAGTAGAAAATGACACATGTCCAGTCTATTTATTGATGTAATAAAAATGAAACATGGAAAAGCGAGCCAACAACGTCCAAGGTCAGTCTGTCACCTGTGCAAGGACTGACTTGGGAGGTAACTGTTAATATCCAACATGCGACCTAATTAAATCCGATTGTTAAATACACTCAGCTTATCCTAATTTGAGATCGGCTTTATGAGGTCAGCTCGTAACGACGTGATTTAAGGGAACATAATGATTATAGATTCCTTACACTGTTAAAACATTCAATCAAATTAATTATTACATTCCGAACTTACATCAACGTCCACTTATTTCACTAATCACATGATGTAGCTTCATCCACTCACAAGTTCATTAATTGCTATGGACCATTTAAAGGATGGTTTCATGATAAATTGACGAAACCGACCTCAGTAACCAATGAAGGTATGCTAGTAATGTACTTTTTCAATTTGGTACTGACGATTTACAAGATATGAATGTGAAAGATACTGGATCTTCTTTTCCTATAAAAGGGTGTAAGGTATCTTTAGAAAAGGGCACGGATGGGGAGATGGAAAGTATCTCCTTTGATAAAACTCTTGTAATTTGTAAGTGATTATCAATAAAGATCCTTATTTTCTCATTTGCTTTCAAAGTTGACTTGAATTGATCTACGCACTTTTTAACGTCAACAACGCCTTAGATGTCTAGTGGAATGTTCGACCAAATTTAAAATTAAGTTTAATTTATTCCTGGAAAAATTGTAGCATGTCCCAAACCTTTCAATCTGTTGCAAACTAAATCCAAATCTTTTATTTTTGCGCTCACATTCCCAAACTTATCACTTCGTTTGCAGCCGGAGGACAATGGATAGAATCTGTCCATTAATCCAATAGTCAAACCAAAAATTATAATTTTGAATTAACTTAACAAATTAAGTGAAGGATAAAATGATAAATTTATATTTTCTATTATAAAATATGTGAAATCATTAAATAAAAACCAAAAAAATAAAAAAATAATTTAATTATTCATCTACTTCAAACAAAAATAAATATTTTTTTTATTTTAATTTTAGATTTAAATATTTTATTATTATAAAATATAAATTTATCATTTTAACCTTTACTTAATTTGTCAAGTTGAATCAAAGTTTTAAATTTTTGGGTTGGCTAACGGATTAATGGACGATTCTGTCCACTGTCTTTTGGTTGCGGTCGAAGTGAAAGGTTTGAAAAGAAAGGTTTGAGACTTGGAGTGAAAAAATAAAAAGTTTGAGTGTAATCTACAACAAATTGAAATATTTGGGACCTCGCTTCAATGTTTCCTATATATATATATATATATACACTCAGTCATATTTTTGTGAATATTGATTAATAATTATAAAATGACAAATTTAAATTGGTCATCGGTGCTCAATTTATATTAAGTATCGGTGATGTCTCTATAAATCTATTAGTGCATTTTAAACTTAATTCAGATATTGAGACCCACCATAAATTTATTCACCAATGAATTAATATGACACGTCATCAGTACTTAATATAAGATGAGTCCCGGTGCTTAGTAAAAATATATATATTAAAATAACAATTTCAAATATATATAGTAGATGGACAAAATAAAAAATATATTCAGAATAATCTGTTAAAAAAAGTAAATCTCATGGGATAGTTAAGAAACTTTTTAAAGTGGATAGAAGGTCTCTGTAATTATCATTAAACCTCAAGAAATGTTTATGTAATTTGCTCTTATATTTTATAAAAATTTATTTTCAAAAGTATTTTGATAAATTACTATGTTTTCTTATAACTTATAAGTAAAAAATAAAAGTATTTATTTAAGTAATTGCTTTTTATTAGATATTATTTTTGGGCTGCCTCATTATTATTTAACTTGGGCTGTTAGTATTGGACTTTAGGATTATAACTTAATAAGTCGTGTTTTGTGGAAATGTGAGTTTGCCTCATTAATGGTTGTGATCTGGTCGTACACGTGGCCATCTCCTAGCTGTTGGATTTATGTGACTCTTGGGGTTGATATGTTTAGCCTTATACGTCTATATTTTCTTTGTCATGGAGTTTGTTGATATTCCCCATAGTTTTCTAGAGTTTTCTTCAAGTTCTATACTCTCTTCTCTGTAATCTTTTTGTGAGATGTTCTTGGTTGTATTTAGTGTACAATCTGAGAGATTGTGAGGATTATACTTTGTTGTAATGATAGAAAGGCGGGAGAAAACTTATAGTGAAGAAATCTTCGATTCCTTTATACATTTGTATATATTTTTGTTGATTTTAGTGGATCTAGAGCTATATCTACTTGTAGATACTCAACGAGTTATTAGGTTGAAGGCTGAACATTCGGGCCCTTCGTGGCGAAATCCTCCGTGTTCTTGTTATTTCTGAATTTGTTGATCTCAATGAGGAACTAATTTGGATGGACAATGACATGAGTTTTCAAATAAAAGGAATAGGAGAACTCAACCTTTTGTTGGAAAATAATCATATTCTTGAACTAAATGACATTAGATATGTGCCCGAATTGCAAAGAAATCTAATTTCCTTAGGTAGATTGGACGAAGATTATGATATAAGAATTCATAAAGGTTTTACGAAATTGAATCTTGATAGAAAATTTATTATCTCTTGTCCTAAGATGAATGGAATCTACACCTTGTAGGTTTAACCTTTAGTTGGTCACAGTTCTACAGCTGTATGTTCTGGTTCTGGTAAGTCTTTAATTTGGCATAAAAGACTGGGCCACATTCGTGAAAAAGGACTAATCATTTTAAACAAACTTGGATCTTTTGGAAAGGATAGTATTGAAAAGTTAAAGTTTTGCGAAGAATGCGTTATTAGAAAACAAAACACGTTACCTTTAAATGTGAGATTCATAAATATACTTTTAGGGTTTGTTTGATGGATATTATTGAGGAAAGAATGTATTTTAAATAATAATATAATGTGAAATATGTGGTAAAAAGGTAAGAAAAGTTTATTGATGTGATGGAAAATATTATTTTTTTGAAAAATGTGTGGTTACAAATGAGTTTTGAAATAATGTATTTTGAAATAATGTGTACCACACAAGGGCTTATTTTGAAGTATTTACACGTTGATCTGTAAATACATTAAGTGGATTTAGATTCTATCTACTTATAGTACATGATTTTTCAAGAAAAATATGGACTTTTTTTTGAAACAAAAATCTGATACTTTTCAAAATTTTAGACAATGAAAATTGAGGATTGAAAATCAAACCATTAAAAAAGTCAAAGCACTTGGACAAATAAATAGCCTTGAATTTTATAATTTTGAATTTAATTCTTTCTGTAAAGAATTTGGAATATAAAGGCATAAAACTGTAATATACATGCCTTGACAAAATGGTGTTGTCGAGATGATGAATAAGACTTTATTGGAAAAAGTCATATGCATGTTGCTTAGTTCTAGTCTTCCCATATTTTTTTTGCTTTAAAAGCTGTCACTTATTTTATAAATAGAATTCTATCAAGTGCTATTGATTTTCAAGTCCTTGAAAAACTGTGGTTTGGTAAGTTACCAAGTTATAAAAAATAAAACTTGGTTTTGTTTAACAAACTTAAAGACCAAAAAGCAGTGGCTTGTAAGTGGATTTTTAAATTGAATAAGGAGATTCTAATGCAAAGAACAAAATATACAAAGCCAAACTTGTGCTTAAAGGGTTCTCTCGAAGAGAGGGAATTGATTGTAATGAAATATTTTGTGGAGCAAGTTAGGTTGATCTTGATGAGGTCATTTACATGAGTCAACCAAAGGTTTTTGAAGTTAATTCAAAATCTAAATATGTATCTCTGTTAAAGAAGTCTCTTTGCGGCTTAAAACAAGCCCCCAAATAATGGTACAAGATATTTAACTTATATATTCAAAAATTGGGTTTAGTTAAGAGCAATTTTGATTCTTGTTTCTTTTACAAAGGGTCAGGAATAGCGGCGGACCCAGTACAAAAGTTCAGACCAGACGGACGTAGACCATTGACCGCCGACAATCAGCAATCGTAAAAGTGAGGTTTATTAATATTTAATTAAATAATATTGAAAATAAGACTAACATTAAAATTTTTTACTTTCAACTAAGTTTATTTAAGTAAAAAAGTAATTTTAAAATAAATATTATTTTGCTAACACCAAAAATGAAATTAATTATTATGAGGACAAGTAATAGAAGCCATTATTCAAATTACAAAATCCCCACTCCAAAAGAAAGATTTTCTAAAGGAGCTCAAAAAAGGGATGGTATTTGAATGATGACGTCTACACTGACCTCCTCACTCTTTCCATCACCATATTTCCTTTTTTAAAAGAAACACTCCACACTTTTCATTCAAACTCAATACTTCACATAGCTTTCCTCATTCTCCTAAATCCTCATCTTTCTCAACAAAATTCTTACAAGAAATCATAATGTCTATCTCAAAATCCTCAAACAACCCCTTCATTCTCTTTGAACCTATTCTTACAGAAACAGGTTTTGCATTATAACAACGTAATACATCTATCCCTTTATCAACTGAAAGAAGAGGCAAAAAAAAAAAAATCAAACAGAACCAGGAAGGGTTACCGGTAGGCTAAGCAGCACGGCAAGACAGAGCAGGAGAAGGAGAACTGTGAAGGTGAATGATTGAAGGAGTGAACAATGCAGGAAAAGGGTTTGGATTTTGGAGTTATTTCATTTTATTGGGCCTATTTTTTTTTTTAAAAGGCCCAACTATCTCAGCCCAAAATTAATTGGCCAAAACTAAAAAAAAAAAAAAAA
>CAIGRP010101171.1:0-25194 GCA_903798385.1 Fraxinus cuspidata | reverse complement strand
ACCAACTTCCTAAAAACAATTAGGAAGGTACTTTCTCAATAACTATCAGAGGTTGTTGAAGATTGAGCAAGATTGGACAGTAAGCACGGGAATAGCACAAGAACAAAGTGTTCTTGGTGCTTCACGGGAGATAAACAATTCTAGAGGATTGGGAACAGGTATGAGTAAAGCACGTTCCAGTAGGTTTTGGAAATTGTAGAAATCACATCAGTGGTGGGTTTTCTAGGCTGTATCATATTGTAAGTTCTAATTATCTATAGTGGAAGTTACTGACTTGGTCCCGGAGTTTTTACTCAACTAAGGGTTTTCTCTATCATCAAATATAGTGTTATTTACTACTCTATTTATTATAGTGGCGATTCAACATAGGATAAACTTGACTTGATTGACTTAACATCTAGAAGAATTTAAAAGTGACTTGTTGATTTTAATTGATAATTTTAATTCTGCATTATTCGTCTATTCACCACCTCTAGGTGTTAGTTGGATCAAACTCGTAACTTTCAAATAGTATCAGAGTCCAAATTCAATCTCTAACTCTAGTTTTCTAGATGAGTAGTTCATTGTCCGTCCTGTTATATTTTGATAGAAGTAATTATGCCTTTTGTAAAAGTTAGAATAAGAGCATTCCTCAAAACGATGGATGAGCGTAATACATGGTTGGACACCCTATCTACTATAGTTGTAGGTATAGTTACCTATACCGATATTTCAACTTAGTCTAAAAAAGATTTAGATGAGTGTAATTGGAATAATATAGGGTTTAATGCTCTATTTATGGCTCTATCTCCTGAAAAATTTATGCGTCTGTCTATGTGTGAGGTTGTTAAGAGTTTGGGATATTTTACAGACTACAAACGAGGGAACTCAAGCTGTTAAAAATTTTAAGTTACACATGTTGACCACTAGGTTTGAAGAGATTATGATGAAGGATGATGAGACATTCGATAACTTTTATGCGAGCTTGAATGACATAGTTAATTCTAGTTTTAACTTAGATGAGAGAATTCCAGAGCCTAAGACCGTCAGAAAAATCCTGAAATCCTTACCTGAAAGATTTAGGCTTAAAGTTACGGTTATCAAAGAGAGCGAGGATATAGATGCTGTTAAGATTGAAGAATTGGTTAGATCTCCCCAATCTTATGAACTCATCATAACTTAACCTAAGAAGAAAAACTCTATAGCCTTAAACACTGTTAGGGAAGAAGAGTATGATTCTTCTTATTTGGAATCACTTAATGATGAGGAAATAACATACTTTGTTAAGAAATTTAAAATAGTTTAGAAATAAGAATAAGACCACAGAGGTGATTCCATGAGTTTAAAAAGAGATCTAAATATGTAAAATGTCATAAGTGTCAAGGTTTTGACCACCATAGAAGTGAGTCCCCTAATAATAAGAGAAATCAGGGTAAAGCTATGAATATAACTCTCACTGATGATGAGTGTAGCTCAAATAATCAAAGTGAGATGTCTGCACATGAGGAGATTGTGAAGTTTATGGCCTTCATTCCTAGGATTAAAAGTGAATAACGATAGTAAGAATGTTAAGAAAATAGAAAGTGGTTAGGCTAATAAAAAATTATTTGAAGAGAGTTTTAAGATTAAAAAGGTGAATAAAGTTGTGCTTAAGAAGGTCAATGAGCTTAAGCTAGTTAAAGAGAAGCTTGTAGCTGACCTTTATGAGTCTATCTTGTGTCTTAATAAACCAGATACTGTGAATCAATCCCTAGAATCTAAGATTAAGGGTCTTACAAATAAACTTGAGAAGTCCTCTAGGAGAGTTAGTGAGCTGATCATTAAGAATTATAAGTTAGAAATCCAAGTTAAGAATCTTTTGAGGGAATTTGAATATTCCAAATCTTAACTTCTTGTTTTCTCTAGTAGATCTCAGAAACCGGATAGTCTTTTGAAGTTGAACAAGCTTGCTGGTAAAAAGGTCTAAAATATAAACAGAGTGATCATAATAGAGCTAGTACTTCCAAAACCGTTTTTACCCCTGCCACCAACCGACCTATGTATGTTCATAATCCTAAACTCAAGAACAATGGTATTGTAGGATAAAGGCCTACTAGACAGCAAAGAACCTACCAATCTAGGAATAGATATCAACGATCACATAAGTTTGGACCTAGATTTATCCCTACTTGTTTCAATTATAGTGAGTTAGGACATATAAGGCCTAAATTTCTGAATAGAAATAGCTATCAGAATAATACTAAAGTTAAAATCAGGATTTTGATGGTCAGGTTGACTTTCTCACGAATCAAGTGAGTCATTTGACCAAGTTAATGATAGTTGACTCATAATAAGTCTTCCACTAGACAAGTCTGGGTTAAAAAGAGTGATTTGGAAAATTTAAAAATTAATTGCGGTACTCTTAAATGTAAGAGCATTTGTATACCTAACTGATTAGGTATTTTTGATGCATGCTTAATCTTATTAATTGTGATTTATTCATTATTACATGTATCTTTTTTTTTAGGTAGTTTGATTTTTTTCCAAAAAAAAAAAATTGAAAAATAAAAAAAAGGATTTTTTTCTACAGCATAATATATGATTTACTTGAACGTGTGAATTGTGATCAAATATGAGTTTTATTGATGTGCTGTAGCATATTTTCAATTACTTTGTTTAGGTTTATATGGAGTATTTAATATAAGTTTCTTTATGTACCATCTGCATTGCATGCGCTATGATCTTGTGAACAAGTTTTGATCGTGTGTGTGAGATTTGGAATGATCATCATTTGTTAGAAATGTGACCTTGAATGTGGATTGACCTTAATTTATTAGACTTAAACTCTAGTATGTCCCCAAAAACAAGAAAAATATTTCATCTTGTACTCTTTTTTCAAAATCGATTTGACTCGAGTAATTAAGCTTGAGGGGTTTTGGCCTAAAATTCATTACAAGGGTTATTTTAGTCGGTTAGTGGAGAAGAGTTTGTACATAAGATATATCAAAAATTGAAGAAAATATTGATGAACTTAAAAAGAAAGATATAAACTGTGCAAAAATGTATATATGCTCAAAGTTAGAGGGAGGAAAATATAATATACATGAAAAATGATCTTCATTTATAGGTTCTAATATGTATTATTGATTTGATTTTCGTGTTTGACTTGTCATTTTTCACAAATTTAAGGTTTGTAGTCTTGATAATAAGGAATTAGTGAAACATACATGTATGAGTCACTTATACAATTTACTTCATTTAGACTTGAATTGAGTATGTAGGAAAGTTTACGGATCATCGATTATACTTGTGCATACTATCAACTGCATCTTTAAATTATTATATATTATTGATATAGTTTCATTCGTCATTTATGACAAAAGGAGGGGAGAAATTATGTCATTTTAATTTTATGCATTTTAATTTTAATTTAGGGAAAGTTTGTAGTGATGGGAGATGATAGTATTGGGATTTTTTTTTTTTTTAATGCTTAGCTTTTTTGAGTTTTGATATTTTGTGATATTAATTTTGCAGTTTTTGTTTTGATTAACATTAGTATTACATCTCAATCTAACTAGCATATTTATGATAGTCCGTTTCAATTATTATATTTTATNTTTTTTTAATGCTTAGCTTTTTTGAGTTTTGATATTTTGTGATATTAATTTTGCAGTTTTTGTTTTGATTAACATTAGTATTACATCTCAATCTAACTAGCATATTTATGATAGTCCGTTTCAATTATTATATTTTATGTATCACATGCTTTTACATTTGGTATTTGAGTTATTGATTTTAGGAATTAGGTTTCAAGGAATGTAAAAGACATGCATTCAACTTGGGTTTTGGTAGATTAATTTTTTTTTTACATCATTGACTGATATTGTATAGTTTTGTTACAGAATACTAAATGGGGTGATTGTCAGGATTTATGTTGTATTGGTAATTCTGTAGATAAAATGATTATTATACAATAGTTACAAAAGTCAAGCAGTCTTTTGGTAGGTTGTATAGATGAATAATGGGTTTTTGGGTTCTAGTATGGAACAAGGAGAATGAGTTGTCGGATTTATTCTAACTCGTCGCCTAACTGATGCTCGAGCGGAAAAATCAGAATCATTGTCGCCCGCCTCTCGCTCGAGCGACATGCCTCTAGCTCTCCCGTCCGACGATGTTGTGTTTTTCAAGAGTTCTATATATCTTATACTACATAAATACCTCATATTATAAATATCCACTGCCCAGTACGTTTTGGGTGAGTGGTTGTTCATTATTTTACATTCTCATTATATCAATCCAAGATTGTTTTGCTTTTATATCGCAAGTGTACAATATCATAACGAGCAATACAGTGGACTCTTGAGTTCGGATATCATTCACATGAAGATTATACTTTAGGACTTAATCTAATTTTTCTAACTCCAATTTGACAAAAGCGAGTAAATAATTATGACGACTGTGATTATTTTTCCTAACTACTTTTAACTAATTGAAAATATAACATGATTGCAAAAAATGGATAATTGAAAATTCAAATATGTGATAAATATTAGGGAATAACAATTTCATTTATTGATCACATTTATTCTTAATTCAAGATTCATAACCTAATGTAGTGTTCGATTGAATTCTTCTATTGTATTTTTTATCAATCTCGAGTTCTCATTGAGCATATTTAACTAATTCAATTCCATATCTCTATGTGAATCAATTTTAGTTAAACGAAACATTGTTCTAAGAATTCATATTATGATTGCAATAATTACTATATGCATATCTACACGTTATACTAATTTAACGAATTTTATTATATGGTCCAAATCTCAAACTCACATCTCGATTTGTAGGAGACTCAAATAAACATCAAATTATTGATCATATAATTTAATGTATTAAACTTATAATAAAATTAACACATAAATAAATAAAACACATAAATTTTGAATAAAAAAATAAAGGATCACAAGTCGACTAAATTATTTTCCCTAATATAAAAATTAGTTATTCATACTGTAAAAATAAAAACATGCAAAAGTGGAAAGATATTTCTCTTCATTTAACTCGAACTCATTTAATGTAATATTTCTCTTAAATGTTTCATTTTTTAATTTTGCCATTTTTTTTCACTTTTACATTCTTTTATCCAATTCTTCATTAAACATAAAGTTTTACCTCCAAAACACAATATAACATAAATTAAGTCTCCAAAAGATAATAAAATATCATGATTTAGGGCCACAAATAAGTGTATAAACTACACTTATCAAAGATCCAAGAATACATCTAAATATTGAGATTAAACTTTTGATTTTTGATATCAATTAACCACAAATTGGGAAAAATATCAAATTCGTATAATTCAAACACCCACTTTCTAAACACAATTAGGAATGTACTTTCTCAATACTTATCAGGGGTTGCTGAAAATTGAGAGAGGTTAGATCGCAAGCACAAGAAGAGTACAAGAATAAGGTGTTCTTGGTGATTCACAAGATATAGACAGTTCCAGAGGATTGATAGTATGTGTGAGTGAAGTACGTTCCGGTGGGTCTTGAAGATTGCAGGAATTGGATCAGCGAGGCTAATGAGTTTTTTAGATTGGATCATACTATAAGTTCTTATTGTTTATAGTATAAGTTATTAGCTTGATTCCGGAGTTTTTACTCAGTTAAGAGTTTTCACCGTCATCAAATCTTGTGTTATTTACTCTATTTATTATTGTGGCAATTCAACATAGAATAAACTTAAATTGATTGACTATTTATCTAGAACAATTAAAAATGATTTGTGGTTTTTAATTGATAATTTTAATTCCTCTTTATTCATATATTCACCCACTTTAAATGTTGCTTGGATCAAACTCGTAACTTTCAGACTTTATGAGTATGGTTGGATTTTGAAATGAATTCTGTTGTATAGAACGTCCTTTGATACACTACTTGCAAACGCTTAAATAATTTATTTATGTTGACTTTATATTATAATAAATAAATAAATAATGTTGAATTTGTCGTTGTTTTCCATCCAATGCATTTTGTTTCACTTGTATGCTAGATTAATATTACTCTAATGTTGTCACTTTACAACATTCATTGTTTGTTGCATCACATAAATTACCAAGAATACTCTGGGTCTAAGATAATATTAGAAAAGAAGAAAATTTTCTAATCATCAAGATTAGAAATCATTGTCTTCTTTTTCTCTGGATATAAACAAAGCCAAGAAAGCATTTATTTGGCTAAGTGTAAAAAATTACTCAGAAATAAGAGCACCTCCAATGTTAATGTGAATTGTGAAGGAAAAAACAAATGTCGCATGAGTGAAATTGATATTGTTAGAAAATTTTTTTTGTCTAATGTAACATATGTGAGACTCTATCTAGCGATGTGAAAAGAAAAAATAGACAATGTGAAGAGGACATTCTAGATGTAGAAGTTCCCGCAACGTCCCAAACCAAGTATAACTAAGGATCGAAGTTTTCAAACACCACAAAATTGCAGAAACTAAAAGAAAATAGAACACAAAAAATTTTCACCCCGAAGGCCCCGGATGTTTAGTCTTAACGATCTAGTCACCCGTTGAGCATCTGCAACGAGATATAGCTTTAGATTCCACTAGAAATAACCAAGAAACGCTACAAATGTATGAAGAAACCAACAATTTCTTCAAGTTCTATCTAGCCTCTATTACAACCCGTAATCACACAACTCTCAATCTCTAAAATTGTACACAACAACCAGATATTCACAAAGAACAGAGATTGAAAAATCACACAGATCGATTACATATGTACAGAAGAAAAACCCCAAACTATCACTCAGAAAGAATGAGTAAAACAAATAGACCAAGAATAGAATCATCTTGAAGATGGTTACTAAGGCTAAGTCAAGTAACCATCCACTAAACAGTCACCATCCAAGGGGTAGAGTGAAGCCACGTGTATAGCAGATACTTTACAATAAAAGAAGCCAAAACCGTTATCACTTAAAAAATCCAATTGCACAAACGGCCCAATAGGCCAAGTAATAGTGAGGCAGCTCAAATACACTAATAGTTATGTTGAACAGAATGAAAGAAAATTAAGTTTTATTTGTCTTTCATTATTTTGTTTTTTATTTTTCTCTTTCCTATTGATCGAAGATGAAATTTGAGAGATAGCTGGAACCAATTAAAGCTGAAATTTGAATTTATCCGTATCTCTATTACTTATTAGACATTTATGTCACGTACACGGCGAGTCTTATAATGTGCTCGCCTCTACATAGACTACAAAATATAAAATGCATTGAAGATACTCTAAGCTGATTCCAGTAACTAAATAAATTTTAATAACTTTGTTGTTGGTTAAAGTTAAAAATAAATAAGATACTTACTTTGAAAGTATAAATTATTATCAAACTAAATCTCGCTTTTAAACTTTAAAAGAAAGGAAAAATAGATTTTTACTCTCAAGATTAACCAAACTAAGACAGTTCTACTAAAAATGATTTTGATCAACAATTTCCGAATTTCTTATCCAGTGAAAGTTAAGTATTACTCCAAGAACAGAGAATGTCTTTTTATGTAATGCTGGTCCATAAATCATTTAGCAAGTGGGTATAAAAACTGTGTACATATATGTAGATCGTAGAATATGTATACAACTGAATGTGAATTTGTCCCATTATTTAATATTCCCTTGTGTTATTTTCAATCATGTACACTCTAGGAAAGGAATAATCATTTTGTGACAGTGTTTAAATTGCGATGCACATTTGTGATTGAGATTGTGATCAGTAAGAGCATATTCATGCATGTTTGTGACCTGGGGACTGTACGAATGGGTACTTTTGGTCCCTTAGTGAGAGTGATCGATGAGGGAGGGATGAAGATCGGATGGTATATATTAGTGTTAGCATATTATTCGAGAGAGCTATCATTGTCATTATTGAATACATTCTGATTTGAGACATGGATGTTTAACTTTTATAAGCTTAATATATGTATTAGACTGGTATGTGTAAGTTCATCACATAATTGTAGATAAACTAGTGAAGAAAGAAGTAAAATACTTCATCTATTGTTTTGATTGGAATTATGTGTAATGAATATATTTTTCTCTCTTTTTTCTTTTCTCATCCTCCATTTATTTTCACCGTAGTTCTTTATTCCAGTTTATGATTTCTAATAAAAGTTTATGCAAAATAAATAATAAATATATCTACAACTACAAATCGTCGTATCTTACTAATTAGATTCAGATAATACAAAGTAATGAATTGGTTACTATGACTTAACCCCAAGCAAGAATATAATTTCTGTATTTTTGGTTGAATTTTATGCATTTTAATCTTTCTTTTACCTAGGTAGAATCTAATTAGTTCATTTTTCTATTGATCCAAGAAACTTTTGGTGTCCATAACTAGCGAATCTTGAAAAGTTCTTTCTTTTATATTTGAAATAAAGTTTTCCTTCAACACCATAAGAAAGAACAAAAAAACAATAATTTTGGAAACAACTTGGATTTTTCGCTCATCCAAGCATATCCTAAAGTGGTTAAAACCAATACAAAATAAGCGATATGAAATCGTTCTTTACAAAGCTTCAAACTATTCTCTTTCCATAAAATTTTCATATCGTTGACTAAATCAATCAACAATGCTAATTGTGTGAAATATAAGAATCAAAAAAAATATTAAATAAGTTGCACCAATTTGCTTTTATTTTTTTATGATATGTTAAGTAAATTAGATTCCATGAAGAATATGATGCTCAAACTCTTCAATTAATCATTCCATAAGATTAGAAATTCTTGAAAAAATTCATAGAACAAAAATGTATTCCAATCCCATCACACGCACATCCACACAATGGAGTTGTCAAATCCGAGAATAATACAGCTACAAGGAAAAACAAAAGTAATGTAAAGTAAGAAGTGATGCAGCAAACCACAAGAAATTCGACTACCATACAAATTACAAATCATTGGTGAAATTATAATTTTGCTCGAAGACTTGTTGATCTTGTAAATTCTCGAGTGTATCGTATTCAACAGATCATTATTCCTATGAATTGTCAAAATTCCACGCAATTGGAGAAGTTTTAATTTTATTCAATAAACTGCCAAAAGATGGCAAAGGTCTAACTTGAGGTTAAATAGAAAACTCTAATCTTGTATAAGGCCTAATTTGTAACGACCCGATCTCTGTTCCCAATCCGTTAACTTATTGTTCGTTCTAAGAGAGTTTAAACACATTCTACCCTTCACGATTTATATCCTGTCCCCAAGATTTGAACTCACGATGACCAAGTCTCTATGTTCAAGTCGTTAACTTACGTATTGTTCGTTTTGGGAGAGTTTGAGCTCATCTTGTTTCTCACAGATTATATCACGTTTCCAAGATTTAAACCCTTGACCTTTCACCTAAGAATGACTTAATTTAAATACAAATTGTCAAATTTTTATCAACAAATTAAATATCTCTTAAGGGGAGATTATGTGTTCTCAATTGGTATCAAAATTCAACTTAAAGCTTTCTTAAGGGAAGGTCATGTGTTCGAATTTTGGAGATGCGATAAAAAATCGTGAGGGATAAAATGGGCTCAGACTCTTTTAGAGTGGACATTAAGTAAGTTAACAGTTTGCACACAAAATTCGAATCGTTACATAATTGCTCTTAGATAATTAAAGTGCAAGAAATTAAAATAAAGGAAAACATCAAAATGTGCTAATTAAGATCAGACCTTGTCGTATCGGACCTCAAAAAAAAAAAAAAAATGTCACTCCTCTTTCGTCCAAACGCAACAAAATAGGGGAGACAACGGGTTTCTGATTGTGATTTAATGGCTATGTTCCTTAGTTCTACATTGAGTGTGTGATTGTGATTACGAGCATATTCGTGTTTGTCACCTTGAGTCCCTACGTTTGAGTACTTTTGGTTCTTAGATAAGAGATTAATTATGGAAGCTGAAAGTTAAGATGGTAATCGTGTTCGCATTGTCAATGATCCAGTGTTTATTATCATTAATCTTTATTCTATTTAATTTTGATCATGCTACATATACATAAAGGTTTACACATAGATTTACACCCATGTGAGTTAGCAGATTTTGATACATTGATCTTGACAACATATTTTCCAATCAACTACCAGATTTTTGACATATAGAAGGGTGTCAATGAAGGTGTACATTTTGTATGTACAAGTAGCCGAATCCTTAATTTTTTTAAAGAATCGAGTGTTTGACATTGTTAACAATCGAATGTTTTCCGGTGTTTATGATCATTAATCTAAACTCTAATATCAACAATCTAAATCATCAGTTAATATTCAAAGAACAAAAAAAAAAAAAATTCCAATCCCAACACATATGAACATAAACACAATAGAGCTGTCAAATCCAAAATATTATAGCTTTGTGTAAACAATAAAGTTTCACTAGGGGCACTCACGAAAATTTTAGAACTAGTGCAAGAGAAAAAGAGAAAAAAAAATCCAAAAATTCCACTCCCTCTTTCTTTCATAATTTATTGAGTGTTATTTTGTCCCCCCACCCTGACAAAGTGCCTACAATTTGCAAAAGCAGCCCACTACATACATAGTACAAAAAATGGGGGAGACAGTATTCCCTGCATGGATTTCTAAAATATTTCCTTCCTGTGTGGCAACCAATATTTAGGTACTTAACTACCTGATAGCAACCTCTGCAAAGGTAGAAAAGAGGGCAAACGGTAGGTCGATTTCGACTGACGCTTGCCATGTGCCATGAAAGAATCCTTATCCTGAATGGGCGGAATGTGAAATGGAATGACAAAGATGTATTTGGGCTTTAATGCGTGGTACTGGACACATTATGTAAGATGAGTGATAGTGTTTTAATTTAAAATGGCTTGAGCCATTTCAATGATTTGATAGAGTGGAGGTGGCACGGCAATTGCTGACATGAAATCCATGTCGTTCTTGCGTAGAAAGCGGCCCACAATACTGGTGGCGGGCCTGGCTACAAGCATCTCCCATGCTTCAACTGATTCCAAGTCCCTTTTGAGGAAGGCTTCGGTTGCATCCAAATCATACATGTGCCACTCCAATTGATTTCGAAGCCTATCAATGTTTTGTAGTTGGTTACAAGCCAATTTGCAAGTGTTCGCCTTAATTTTATCGATAGCATCCTCAAGGAGCGTAGCCCTTGTTTTATAGTCAAGAATTGACTCATTTCGAAAAAATTCATCCAATTCTGGTACTCCAATAGCACGTTTGATCCCACGTGTATAATTCCCTTCAGGGTCGTAAAATTCTCTTGCTTCATTAATCAAATTAGCGTCCACCATTTGTTCGACTCTTTTGGATACAAATTTGTTAAGGACGGGCATTGATACGTTGACGCATAGGAAACAGCATTCGTACTTCGACTTGAATTCCATGTCATCATTCACCAAAGCCTTGATGTAAGAATTAGACCCTCCAGCAATGATCGGCAACTTACCCCTCCTCGTAATCGAATCAACAGCAGTCGAGGCATGATGAACGAAATCGACGGCTGCGAAGTCCACATCAGGATCCACTATTCCCAACAAATGGTGAGGGATTCCCCTACATTCCTCTTCTGTCACTTTATTAGTTACTATATTTAAGCCTTTGTAAACTTGCATTTTATCTGAATTCACAATCTCGGCCTCGAAACGGGTAGCTAGATCGATCGAAAGTCTTGATTTTCCGGTGCCGGTGGCTCCCATTACTATCACCACCTTGTCCTGCCGGCGTCGTACCGGAATAAATTGATCCTTGTTTAACCCCCCGGGAAAATTCACCTGCAGGGGCTGTGCTTGCTTGCAGGCTGAAAATAAGATCCTCATATAAAATTTATACTCCTGTTTCATTTACAAAATTGTCAAATTCAGTCGATCATTATGGAAAAACTGAAAGTAAGAAAACTAGCTGTCAGGAATTTTCTTTCCAACATGCACTAGCACAAGAATATAATATCTTTGACCTCCACGTGCATGTTGTATACATTATAATATACAAGATTTTAATCTCTTTTCCTACTTTAATATTGTACAGCGCCTCTAACCAAACATGTCGAAGCATAACAATATATAATCTAAAATAGTGCACGTTTGGCACAATGTACGACTAAAAATAATGAACAAGATTTTAACCTTTCATACTGTATAGTACTATCTCTCGACCAAATATGCGTATGTATATATACCTTTATGCTTGAGATGACGCGGCGAACTGCAGCAGAAAAAGGAGCAAGATATTTGTCCGGTTTTCTCTTCTTCGAAAAAGGCTTTTGAAGAAGAGAGAATAAGCACAAAGTTGGGGCAGAAATTATGAAGCAAACATCAAATATGTGTGCTTTTGTATGTAAATGAGCAAAAAACTTCTCTTATATATATACACAGTCGGAAGAATCCGAAAAAGAGAATATATGTCCCATCTTCCTCTTGGAAGCTAATTCACCTGCAAATAATCAAATGAGGTTGGTTGGCATTTATGCAGGTGGAGAAGTGGGAGCCATATATATATATATATATTTCAATAACAAATGCGCAACACGTGTCATTGCATAAATATATTTGTTGCTGTCCCATAATTAAAACCTACTGATCATGCAAGAGAGCAGAGAGGTTAATTCTTGCATAGGTTTGAGTGTACCATGGCAACTTGTCTATGTGATTGAAGTGAAGGAGAGAAAAAAGGTGTGTATTGGATATGCAAATCATGTTAGACCCTTTCAACCTATTCCTAGGAGTGAGTGATGATACAGTGTTATCTTGACTTTATGCAAAATAATTTGTTTTGTCTGGTACTGAAATCTGTCTTACTGTAAACAAAAATCTTACATTGTTTGGGGAGGCAAAAAGTGCATTATGTTAGACCCTATTCATAGGAATGAGTGGTGATATGCTCTAGGTTTGACTTTATGCAAAATAATTTCTTTGCCTCGACCATGAAATCTGAGTTACTGTAACCAAGAATCTTATAATGTTTTCGTAGGCAAAAACTTTGTCATGAATTAGAATTAATTGTATGCGTATTTTGAGAACTCGGTACTCATTAACATTCGCTAAAACTTCATAGTGATTCAAGATCGGGGATCTTTTTAATGTAATGAATGCATATTTCCAAAAGTTGAGATTATTGAAATTATATATGTATCCCACGTGCGCTTGACCTTATCAAGGGGAGCCTCCCCCTCCGTGAGATAACAGTTTAAACCTCCAACTTGCTACCTTTTCTCGGATTTTATCCACCGACGGTTCCAAGGTTCTGACACGCTCAAATACACTGTTGGGAACTTGCCTTCAACAAATCCTATCAACCTTAACAGCCTCTTTTCCGTGCATTGGTGATTTTATTCGACACAAAAATGGCTAATTTGTCCTTATTGATGATTTGTCTCGACTAGCCTTAATAGACCTATAAAACCTTCATCAGCCCCAAATAGATCTTTTTTGCTCACCTACTTTTGTGGACAAAAAATTCTGTACACCAAGTATGATTGATCTTTTGCTGCCTTGGCAAAAATTAGCAAGTCCTTAACATACGGGAAATGAGTCCCTCCCGAATGCGAGAAGGAGCCTATCCATCTTCTTCAAAGGCCTCGCGCAAATTTATTGAAGGATTGAAATAATTAGAAATATCTCCAGTTGATCCGCAAACTTTCTTCTTATTAAGCTAATGTTTGACCTTCATTTTTTAAAATTCATTTTCCTCGAAATTCATTTTCAACCAAATATTTTCCTAATAAAATAATTTTGTACATGGATCTATAATTTTTTCATATTTTTTAACCACACATTCTCAAAAACACTATTTTTCACAAAATTTTAAAAATTTCTACCAAATAATGAATAAGTAGTAAGTACATCCTATAAATTACTTTTTATATATATATTACATCATGTTTTCTACTCGATCCTATAGGTACATTTGTATATGCACATAATATTTCCTATATGGACATTGCCAAAAGAAAGGTTCAATAAGGTAGAGCTTTGACCGTAAAATTATTTCGAGAGATATAATATTATTTAGCTATCGCTTTACTATAAAAGGGACAAATTGCAAGATCTCTATTGCCCCGATTCTTTAAAATTATCAAAATGGCACAGAGTTGGAATCTCTTTAAGTTGAGTGAGATTCAAATACTTAACACATGAGTTGAGGCTCCTAATAGGAATCCCTTTCAATTCCTTATGTTTCGTTAATTAACTCTTTAACTTTTCTTAATTTGTCATTATCTTGCAATAAATTATAGATCACATTTAGGCACTGGGTGGGGACGAGTTGTTTTCTCAAAAAGCAGTGGCCAAAAAAAATTCGAGTACTGTGGTTTAGATGTTACCTTAATTACAATAGAAATGAAAGGACATGTTAAACTAATATAACATTTCATCATTACATAATCTAATTGAAATATAGTGTATTGTTTTTTGGAGGTCATGATCTAATAATTAATTCCTTTTGACCAGAAATATTAAAGTTTTTGCTGTACGATGATTGATTGTTTACGACCTATTGCACTATCTACAAAGTGACTTTAGAAGACCTAATGTTACACGATCCCCTTTCAGAATGGGGACTCAAGTCAAGTGAAGTCAACGTTTGTCTTATACTTAACCTTAAATATCAAGATGAATCTTTGAAGTATGTGTAGAAGATTCCGATAAAATTGTGAGTTATTGTCAATCACGACTCACGAGGGCCTAAAATATCCATGATTGGATCTCAAGGCACTTATACCGACATAAGGATATAACTCTTGATGGAACACTCCCCTCACAAAAAACGGGGGCCCACCTCGAATAAAAAATTTGTGGACCCCCTATTGTGAGGGGGGCTGTACACCAGAGCGTACACCCCGATGTACATGTAACATTTTCCAACTCTTGATAAGGTTGAAGACATCGGCTTTGATGAAACACGTGGTTCTTCCTGATTTTAAAGCATATGATCTCCTTGTACAACATCTCTTAAATCGTTCAAAAAAAAAAAAAATCAAACTTTTGTATCTCTCATGATTAGCTTGAAAGATTCTAATGTTGGGTTTTCATTTCGTTTTCTTTAATATATCACCATTGTATCAAAATTTAATTATGGACTTGAAGACTACACTATTAATTGTATAATTTAAAAAAATGCAAAGACAATTATAGGGATGGATTTATAATTAATGATTATGACATGCTTTCATTTTGGGCATACACAAAAATGTGTCCACGGGCCACAGCTCATAGTATCACTAAATTTTGCTCAATAAAAGTTCATTCCAAACCCAAGATTAATCTCTAATTTTATACCTATTGTGGCACTCATTAGTAGAGAATATTTTTAACAATATCTTGGAGTACCAACTTGGAAAATAATTAATAATATAAGCTTCACTAAATCTTAATTAATTAAATACTAATCAAACCAAGAAAAAAATTAGTTGCTCAGGACAAAGATAATGTGATTAATTTAAGCGTGCAAGAAATCTTAATTTGCTTAACATTGAAACAAAGTTTAATGGAAGAACCACTTATCAAATTTAAACAATTTATAAATTGTTTGATTATAAGCCCCATTTACTACTTTGCATATCATTCAATATTCAATTCTTATAAACAAAGCTTCTAATATACATATCACGAGCTATTGTTGAGGGTGATGTTTATATTTAGGTATATGCATATGAATAGTCTTTACCATTATAGGTGGACCAAACAGAGTCCTCAAATTTATTTGGTCGTATTTAAAAGCAGCATTTTTTTGTTGCATTTCCTAGCACAACATTGAAGCGCACACTCTCTAGAAAACTACTTTTGAGTAAGGCCATATACCTAGTAAATTGAAGTGTGAAATTTAATTGATATGAGATGTATTACTTAAATATAGATAAAAATAAACATGACCTATGATATCTGATGCTATCAAAATTCGCACATGTTGATTTTCGAGCTTCACGACTGAGAACGAGCACGAATATAATCATCCAGTACCTGAAACAAAGGCGTCGAGGATGTATGTCCTCGTCGCCCTTCCGATGCTTAAGGCAGAGAGAGAATATGAAGAAGTTTGAGTGCTGTAAAATTGTCTGTAAAAAATACCTGAATAATGAATTATGGTGTTGTATTTATAGAGGTAAGTAGCTCATTCATGGTTAGACTTGGTTTGCTACGTGTCCCTATTGCTAAGAGTCCGACATGAGACCAGTATTTTACTGCACCCGCAGTTCTAGTCATAGTTTGTCCATAACATTCAACGATATAGACTCCTTCTAGTTGTAGGAGTCATTGCTTGAGGTATTTCAATAGACTTAGGATTCTCGGAATGTTTAATCAGTCCATGCCTGAGGAAAATTTTTAGTTTGGCCAAGGAAAATGCCCGAGGACACAACAATTATGAAATCCCGAGGACACATCCCGAGCATTCCGTCACCATGTAAGTCATTTCATAGTCCTCGAGACACCCGAGGACTATCTCGTACCCAAATGCTCATATTCCAGTTTGGCAAGTACCATTCCTTAAAACTATAAAGCTCGGGCAACAATAAATGCCCATATCAATGGCCCCCGTGCATACATTCCTAGAGCTCGAGCGTAGGGGTGGATGCACAAAGGTCGGGCATTATATACTGAGCATAGAGATAGGTCGAAGACCTAGCCCTAAATAATTGCTCAATGGTCGGTGTGAATTTGGAAGGTTATCGAGGATTTGTAGATGTGTGACATGTGTCACCATCCAACGGTCCAGATCGCGATGTTTGGTTTCCCGTTTTCACGCCTATATATATACTTCATTTACCCCTCATTTTTCACTTTTTACTCGTTATAAAGTTTCTTCTGCAAGGTCGGGCTCGTGCACATTCCTTAGAAACTTCTTGGGCATCGGGTAATTCTTAAGGTAAGGCTCGAGACTTTAAGTTATTTTCTTAGTTCTTATTAAGAGATGTCGAGTGGTGAGGGATCTGGTGGATCAAGCAGTAGCGAGGACATAGGAACGTCAATGATTCCCATGGTTGTCCCCTTAGATGTTCGACCTAGGAACCATGGCAATATCGAGTTTAAGTTCCCCGACGATTATTGTAGGTTTAAAGAACATTTAGCTATAGCTGCTACTCGAGAATTTGGGTTGATGCCGAACTATGACATTAGATCTCCCGATCCCGAGAATAGGATGGTCCAGGCTTGGGACGGAGAGTTTATCATTTTTAGGGATACCTTGAAGGCCGGGTTTAGATGGCCCCTGCACCCTTTTTTTGTAGGTCTGTTAGTCGAGTACTCTATTTGTCTAGGGCAATTAGTGCCCAATGCATGGAGGATGCTCATCTACTTCTTTATTGCCTGTCGTTACTTAGGTATCACACCTTATCTCGACCTCTGTAGAATGGAGTTCGAGCTTAAACAGCTCCCACGGTATACATGTTTTGCCTATCTTTCAACTAATGGTGGGTTTAGGGTCCCGAGCATGCCAAGCTCGCTGAAGGGTTGGAAATATAAGTGATTTTGTCGTGACTCGAGAACCCGACCTTACCTTTTAGTCGGGGTGGGGAGTCCCCGACGCTCCTACATTTTGTGAGAGTCAGGCCTACTTTGAGTCATTAGAGCACGATAGGAAGATACTTGAGGATCTCGACCCCTTGACGACGGACATGAAGGCCATTATCGAGGACGAAGTATTAGATCTTGCTGACGTGAGAGGTTTAGAAGGTAAGGCTAAACTCTTTAGTTCTCGTACTCATAACCTTGATGACGTGATCGATTTAATAAGTTTGTTATTTTTATGCAGGAATGTCTTTCGATCCCTAGGCACTCCGTAAGTTCATGAATGCAAAAGCTAAGGTGCCTCAGCCCCAGGTCGTCGCCTCGACCAAAGGAAAAAATAGAGCTCGAGTCTCGAGCCGAGATGAACCATCAGGGGGACCAAGCGAGACCTCTCAGCCCAGGAAATAAGAATTGAGCCAGAGGCCTACCCGATAATCGACTTCATTGCCTAGGGAACTTCCTCCTCGTCGTACCCCCGAGGTCGTAGACCTTGAGGATGATTGTATACCGTATGTGTCCTCGGTGATCGAAGACTTCGAGCGCTGCCACTTGGTGCCAAGCATCTTGGCCAAATACCGAGGAGATGTTAGGTTCGACGAGGGGATGAAGGCCCTCGAGTTCTTTACTTTGAAGGTAAAAAACCTAAATTAAGCTCTTAATACATTTCATGTATTCTTCTCGATGTTAACACATGCTCATTCTTCTGACAGACCCTGAGCGTTGCCCGAGGCTTGTCATTACAGGGGATGGATGAGTCCCATAAAATGGTCGGACTTATGGAGGCCGTCGAGTTCAGGGACAAGAAACTTAAGGATCTGAAGGTTGAGCGCGATGACGCCAGGAACGAGCTCCGTCGGCTCGAGATGACGTTGGGGCGGCTAGGGATGAGGTTAAGGAATTAAAGCTTGAGCTCGAGCATAAATGTAAAGAATATGAAGGCAGGTCGTCTGAGGCCAGGGAGAGAGCTTAGGCAGACTTGAAGGCGTCAGAGGAGTGTGATCGGCTGAAAGCTGAATATGCCTCGGGGGCGTACCTTCATGCCTTCAAACAAGCTCATGCTTTTCTGATGTCGAAGCTCCCCAACGTCCAGCCCGAGGATCTGAAGTCCGTGCCCAGCATGGCAGAGAGCCTTGATCTCTCGGACCGAGAGGATGTTAGAGTCGAGAGGTATGGCGAGGATAAAGATGTTGATAACGCGGCATCTAGATTAGGCCCCCTTTCCTCGATCCCTGGTTTTGCAACTTTTGAATTCTAATTTTTGACCAAGTACATTGCCCGAGCATATGGGCCTTTATTTTTTAAAATTTCTGCAAGTACATTGCCCGACGACGTGGGCTTTTTATTTTGTTAATTTTGTAAGTTTATTGCTCGACCTCATGGGCTGTCCTCTGTTAGTTTTTGTAAATGAGTATTTTGGATGTTACTTTGCATGTGTTAGCTCGATCATTTTATTGTTTAACTAGCACGACGTCTAATGTAGTATTTAAGCTCGCCCTTTAGTCTGAGCCTAACTTAGTATATGATCTCGAGCTTTGAGGCTTGGTTTTTAACCGAGTCTTAGGCTCGACCTTTGGCTCGAATCTAGCCCAAAGCGAATGATCTCGAGCTTTGAGGCTTGGTTTTGAACAAAGTCTTAAGCTCGACCTTTGGTTCGAGCCAACCAAGAGTGAATGATCTATTGGTTCGAGCCAGCCCAGAGAATGAATGATCTCGAGCTTTGAGGTTTGTCTTTTAACCAAGTCTTAGTCTCTACCTTTTGTTCGAGCCAGCCCAGAGAATGAATCATCTTGAGCTTCGAGGTTTGGTTTTGAACCAAGTCTTAAGCTCGAACTTTGGCTCGAGCCTAGCCCGTAGCGAATGATCTCGAGCTTCGAGGCCTGGTTTTGAACCAAGGCAGTTTGAGTTTATCCTAAAGCGAATGATCTCGAGCTTTGAGGTTTAGCTTTTAACCAAGTCATAGGCTCGACCTTAGGTTTAGGTCATTGTTGACTAATTATCCTCGAGGACTATAACCACCCCGAGGAATAATTAATTCTATGTTTGAAATTTATAATGGTCATGCTCGAGACATGACTTTATGGTGCATGCTCGTAATGGGTCTTTAGGGTGCTTGCTTGTGAAGGGTCTTTTGGGTGCCTGCTCGTAATAAGTCTTTATAGCGCCTTCTCGTGAAAAGTTAGGGTGCTTGCTCGTGATAGGTCTTTAGGGTACCTGCTCTTGATGGTCTTTAGGGTGCCTGCTAGTGACACGTCTTTATACCACCTGCTTGTGACATGTCTTCGAGGTAGTCACTTGGATAGAATTTTTGGTTGGGTCTTTCCAAATTGTTACTTTATATAAAATTTCTGATGATCTAGAACAAAAGTATAGGCTCTCATGCCTTGACGAATGAACTACTGAAAAAGCGTGAGGGGTGCAAGCCCGAAGTAAACTAATTAAAAATAAGAAAAAGAAAAAGTGCGGCATGCAAAACCTAAAGTAAATGTACAACTAACTCAAACTAAATAAACATGGTAGAGATTACTGTTTGTAATAAATTTTGAGGTTGTCAGCATTCCAAGGTCTTGGCAATTATCTTTCAGCCATGTCTCTCAAGCTGTAAGCTCCTCCTCGAATTTGTCTGATGATCTCATAGGACCCTTCCCATGCCGTGCCAAGCTTACCCTGAGAATGACATGTAGCTTCAGCCCTTCTCAGCACCAGATCTCCAACCCTGAATCTCATGGACTTGACCTTATTGTTAAAATATCTGGTCGTCCTACTTTGATAAGAGGCGACTCGTAGGGTAGCTTGTTCGCGGCCTCCTCAAGAAAGTCGAGTTGTTCTGTTGTGTGCTCTCCGGTATTTGGCTCCAAATACCTCATGGTGGGTAGGCTAACCTTTATTGGAATCGTGGCCTCTAACCCAAAAGCTAACATAAATGGGGTCTCACATGTTGTTGTCTTATGCGAAGTCTTATAAGTCCATAGTATGGAGGGTAGCTCATCGGGTCAGTTACCTTGAGCACCTTCAATCCTGGTACGAAGGTCCTGCAATATAATTTAATTAGTTACTTCTGTAAGGCCATTGCTCTGAGGGTATGAGACCGATGTTAGGCGATGATTTATCCTAAGGTTGGTGCAAAATCCTTGAACTGTCTATTATCAAATTGCCTCCCGTTATCGGTGATGAGCACCTTTGGGTATCCTGAACCTGCATATGATAGACTTCCAAATGAATGATCTCAGATTGGGCTCCGAGATGTTTGCTAGAGGTTCTGCTTCTTCCAACTTTGTAAAGTACTCAACAGCCACACCCACGAACTTTAGTTGTCCTCTTGCTATTGGAAAGCCCGGGGATGTCAACTTTCACCTCTGGCACTTATCACATCTTCTTACATAGTCTGAGGCATCTTTCTTCATGGTTGTCCAATAGTATCCGTACCTTATAAACTTAAAGGCTAGACTTATCACATCTTCTTACATAGTCTGAGGCATCTTTCTTCATGGTTGTCCAATAGTATCCGTACCTTATAAACTTAAAGGCTAGAGCTCGTGTTTCTTGATGATTACCACATATACCTTCGTGAACTTCTACTAAGGTCTGTGCTGATTCTGAGGGCCTAAGACATCTGCGATATGGAAGTGTAAAACTTCTTCGAAAGAGGACTCGTTGGATAATGCAGTATCTCGGTGCTCTTGATCAGACGCTCATAGCTGCTCTCGAATCATCGAGAAGATTCCCGCTAGTTATGAATTCAAATATGGGGTCCATCCATGAAGGCATAATATCGATGTCCATGACACTGGGTTTCTGACCTACGCTAGGCTCTGTCACCATCCTGATGTGGACTGCCATGTCAAGTCCATCTACTCCCATAAAAACAAGTCTTGACAATGCATCCGCCTTACCATTTTTGGCTCGGGCAATTTTCAGAATTTCACAATTTTGAAGTGTCTTTGAAGATCATGTACCTTTAGACAGTATAAACTCATCTTCTCATCATTTCTTTCAAATGACCCTTCGATTTTCCCAACCATGAATTGCCAATCGCTAAAGAGCATAATGTGTTCAATTCCAAGGCCTTTGGCCAGCTCAAGAGCGATGGCCTTATACTCTGCCTCATTGATAGTAACTTCAAATTCGAATCTGAGTACACACTAAATTTCGATTAGCTTATCTGGACTGCCAATTATGATCCCTGCGCCCGAGCCTGAGAAGTTCGATGCCCCATCAATGAATATTTCCCAGGTGTTCGCCTTGGTGGTCGGGATATCCCCTGGCTCCCAAGGCTTTGGGGTGAGCTCTGTGATTAAATTTGTTAGAACTTGTCCTTTGATAGAGGGTCAGGTCTTGAACTCTATATCAAATTCACCAAGTTCAATCTTCCTGAAACATCCGATTTTTGAAGTATGTGTCTGAGTGGCTGGTTTGTGAGCACTACGATTGGATGTGACTGAAAATACTGTCGTAGTTTTCGTGCCACTATGACCAGGGCAAGGGCAAGTTTCTCTGCCAATGTATATCTTGTTTCTGCGTAAAGCAATACCTTGCTCACATAATAGATGGATTGTTGAGCCTTCTTAACTTCCTTGACTAGTATGGCACTTACTGCATTTTGTGATACGACTAGGTATAAGTACAATGTGTCTCCGAGCTCAGGCTTTGTGAGGATTGGAGGAGTCGCAAGTGTTTGTTTGAGTTTTTGGAATGCACTTTCACACTCCTCATTCCAACTAAAACTCTGATTACCCCTAAGAACTTTGAAAAAGGGAAAACACTTATTTGCTGCTCTAGACATGAATCTATTCAAAGCAGCGACCCAATCTGTCAGCTTTTGCACCTCTTTCTTGCTCCTAGGCGACTCCATGGATATTATTGCTTGTATTTTATCTGGATTTGCCTCAATCCCTCCATGTGTGATCGTGAAGCCTAAAAACTTTCCCGAGGCCACCTAAAAGCGCACTTTGCTGGGTTTAAACTTCATTTTATACCTTCGAATGGTCGAGAACACCTCTTCAAGGTCGGCAATATGCTCATCCACCTACTTACTCTTAACCACCATGTCGTCCACATAGGCCTCAATGTTTTTCCCGATCAAATCAGCGAAGACTTTGTTGATGAGCATTTGATATGTTGCCCCTGCATTTTTCAAATCGAACGGCATGACCTTGTAGCAATATATGGCCGAGTCATCTATGAATGATGTCTTCTCTTAATCATCTTCAGCCATAAGATCTGATGATAGCCCGAGAATGCATCAAGAAAGCTATACAACTTATGGCCAGAGGTATTATCTACCAAGTTATCAATCCGAGGTAGGGGATAGCTGTCTTTTAGATACGCCTTATAAAGATTTGTAAAGTCGATACACACCATCCACTTGCCATTAGCCTTTTTGACAAGGACAACGTTGGCTAGCCAATCTAGATACCGAACCTCCCTAATGAACTGAGCATTGACAAGTTTATTGATTTCTTCGTGTATTACCTTTCATCTTTCTGGCGCAAATAGCATCTTCCTTTGTTTTATTGGCTTGGCCCTGGTCTTACGTTGAGTTTATGAACCACCACATTGGGGTCTATCCCCGGCATGTCTTCAACCCTCCATGCGAAAACATCAAGGTTGTGGGATAGGCACTTGATGAGTTCGTCCTTGAGAGTGGCGTCAAGATCCCAGCAGATAGTCAATTTTTTACCATGCTCGAGCTCGACCTCTACCAAATCTTCAATTGGGACAACTCTCTCCTGATGCTCGAGATCGAGCTCAGGTGTGTATAACTGCATGACGTCAGTACTCAAACCTCGAATGCTAGTAACATAGCACATCCTCACTGCTGTTTGATCCCCACGCACAATCCCTATACCATAACTGGTTGGAAATTTCATAGTAAGGTGAAAAGTAGATACTATGGCCCTGATCTTATTCAGTAATGGTCTTCTGAGGATGGCGTTGTATGCCACGGAGGTCCGGACCACATGAAAATGTGTGATTTCTGTTACCTGCCTCTGCCTAGAGCCCAACGTAAGGGGAAGGTCAACAACTCCTTCTGGGATGATTGTTCTACCCCCAAATCCTTAGAGCAGGATCTTGACCATCTTGAGCTGGTGAGTGGAAATACCCATCTTCGTGTAGGCCTCATGGGACAACACATTGGCTGCACTCCCATTGTCCACCAATATCCTTTTGACCTCAAAATTGGCTATTATAGCGGTTATGACCAAGGCATCATCATAAGGAAATGTTATGCCCTCGAAGTCCTTCAATCCAAAGGTAATGTCCTCCGTGCTGTTGAGAGTGGTCAGTTGAGCCGAACTGTGTTGTCGAGCATATTGCTTGTGTCCACTGTTTAAATCTCCTCCCAATGATATTCCACCAACTATGATGTTGATTGTATCAGCCGTGGGTTTGTTACTTCCTCCCAACTCTGGGGTCATCCTCTTATTATGATCATTCCTGGGACGTTTATCTTGCCCGATATATGTCTTCAAGAATCCCATTTTTATCAGTGCCTCAATCTCCCGCTGTAATATTATGCACTTCTCCGCGTATGCCTATGATCACTGTGGTAATCACAGTATTTACTCTTATCCCTGGTCTCCAGGGGAGTCGCAACCTTGGAGGCCATTTAAGCTCTTTCATATCTCTGATCTCCATCAGTATATTGGTCCTAGAGGTATTCAGACGCGTGAATGGCCTGGGTGGTACTTCCCGCTTCTGCTTACCTCAAGCATGATCTTGTTGTAAGTTCGGCTCATATGGCCTCTTAAGCTGGGGCTTCTCTGAGCTCGGGCTAGCTTTCATTGCCTCCTGTCGGGTGAAGAACTCGGTCACTGACTTTGGTGGTGTCTTAGATAGAGACATCCTGATGGCTTCACACTTTACTGCTTATGTTAAAGTCGAAACAGCTGATGTAATGTGAAGGTCAGGTATCTGTAACCTTTCTTTGTTGAAACTCGTCATGAAGTTATGTAAGGTCTCATTCAGGTCCTGGCGGAGCTGCATAACAGTGGCTGTTATCTTCCTGATGCGCTTACTACTTGCAAAGAAGGCAGAGAACTTATTGGCAAGAAATGAGAATGATACTATGGAAGCGTGGAGAACCAATCCCTGGCGGCATTGGTCAAAGTTTGAGGAAAGACCTTGCACATTACCGAGTCTGGTGCAACATGTAGGTTCATGACGTCTGTGTACACATTAAGGTGGTTGATGGGGTCTGTGGTCTCATCGTACTCCTTTATACAGGGGAATTTGAACATGTCCGGGAGTGGATGGGAAAGAACCTGTGGTGTGAACGGTGTGTTAGGGGTAACCCTATCGTACCCTGGGTATTATGTTGTAGTCCAGCCGTAATCCTCTCTTGTATGATCCGAGCGAGGTCACCTGAGTCCATGGTAACCAATCTCGAGGCCGGTGGTGGTATGCCCGAGGCCCTATATCCACCATTTTCATAGGCATCACGAGCATCCCGAGCTCAAGCATTAACCATGAAACCCCTTTGTCGAGCCGATATAGGTTCTTAAACCGGTGCCAGAGCTGGGGGAGTATTTCATTAACTTAGTAGCTAAGTCATCATTGCAACTTGATGGCAGAGTTCTTCGAATGCTCCAGCGCTAACCACTGCTGGTTGAGGATCTGGTATCGCTGATTACTCTTCCTAATGGATTGGGTACTCTGTGGCAGGAGATTGGTTTGGAACGTATGAGCTTGCCGGAGAAAGACCTGAACGTGTATTCACCATG
>CAIGRP010101163.1:0-26526 GCA_903798385.1 Fraxinus cuspidata | reverse complement strand
TGCCCACTCCTCAAGATAACTGATCCAGTTACACATGCTGACAACCCAAACATATTTACGAATCTTTTAATCGAATCTGATAACATCTTTTAACCATTTTCGTATGTTATCAATATTTTTGTACATTGAAATAAACCGAAACTCAAAAGAAAACACTGCAAAAGGAACTACTAAGTTAAGAAAAACAAAGGGCAAACTAGCAATCCTTTAAATTTTCATCTTAATATAGCTTGCCTTCTCTTCTCGTCTTGTTCTCAAAAAAAAAAAAAAATTGCCCACTCCTCAAGATAACTGATCCAGTTACACCTGCTGACAACCCAAACATATTTACGAATCTTTTAATCGAATCTGATAACATCTTTTAACCATTTTCGTATGTTATCAATATTTTTGTACATTGAAATAAACCGAAACTCAAAAAGAAAACACTGCAAAAGGAACTACTAAGTTAAGAAAAACAAAGGGCAAACTAGCAATCCTTTAAATTTTCATCTTAATATAGCTTGCCTTCTCTTCTCGTCTTGTTCTCAAAAAAAAAAAAAAAATTGCTTCCATTTTTTAGTGCTACTCTTCCTTCCTATTTGTCCGGCTGCAAATATACCCTAGGAATTACTTTGATCCTCAATTTATCGAACTTCAACAAATTAGAGAAAATTAGATAAACCCAGCTGCATATTAAAGATTTCTGACAAAATTTAAAAAAAGAAAGAAAGAAAGACTACAAAAATTAATCGCGGACATATATAACAATCTAGTTAGTATATCAATTAAGTTCAATGTCATAACCCAATGAAAGAAAAGTATTTTCTGTGCTAAATAAATAAAAAAATACATGCATATACATATAGAGAGAAAGGCGGTACCTGCACCGACGAGAATGAGAACTTTAGAGGTGGCGACGCCGGTCTGCAACGCCTATGCTCGTTTTTGAGCTCGCAGGGATGTAGAATTGTTGAGCCTTCAGCTTCCTCCTTTCTTTTTCATTTTTATGTCAGAAAGTTGCCGAAGAATGACCATTCTATCCTCTTAGCAGGTTAATTTCATATTTTGCCACTAAAATAAATTTATCTCAATTTGATCGTAAATTTCAATTTTTCAATGTCATCCACCCCGTTAGCTCATATGGTTAAACTAACATCCCAACTCTACATGGAGAAAATTGACGATAATCTAACTAGGAATGGGAAAATTTCATACTCCCACGTGTCCCCTCCGCCCACTTTTCGATATTTCGTGATAGGGATGAGATGGTAAGGATTATCTCATCCCCACTCTATGGTGTTGTTATATCCTTAAATCTAACAAGTCTTATACTTCAAGATAATTTTGCAACTAATCAAGTCATGACTACAAAATTAGAAAATATTTTGAGGGCTACCATATCATGGTTCGGGACAGATGGATTTGAAAGTAAATTGAAGTTTTGAAGTTAAGTGACTCAATTGAGATTTTATTGAACTTGTGATGACCAAAAATGAAATTTACCCTTGATTAACCGTCTCCCCGTTTTCTCACACACAGAGACGTGGCAGGTCGATTGGCCCAACTAATTGCATTTACAAAGTGGGAAAATTTCAATAGAGGGCAACCCAACTTTAAAATTTTGTTTCATATTGGTCATTCAGTTTCAATTTCAATGACTTGACTTGTATGTTTCAAATTGGAAAGTGAGACTCACGTGGTCGCACCTAAATCCAAGATGATGTCTTGTCATGATTTGATCAGACATATACACGTAATTTTTCCGATACTGTGTTATGACTTAACATGTTACATATTCAAAATACGAGCAACATATTCATCATCGCGTTTCTACCGTTTGATAGAATATGCCTATTAGTCTTCTCCGTTACACATTTACACTCGTGCATTGTCTACTAAGAGATTCAATTCCATGAATATGTATATAAAGAAATAATGTACTACTAAGTACGATGATATGACACATCAATTCAATAAATCTGATATAGTTTCTTATATCAACTTCTAAACTTAATAATAATTGTGTTCATATATATGAAATTGTATGATCAGTAACCTTCAAAAAGAGTAGGAAAGACTAAAAGAGTGAGTGATAATGCCGAGACTGAGTAGCATCCATTTATGTAATCTACTCCTAATCTCTTCCTTGCGAGACCATCTCCACATTATTGTGATTTATTTTCAAATTTTCACCATTTCATCGGCTACAAGAAGCTGATCAAATCTGGCAATTCTTGATGATGATGTTGTTGAGGAGGAGGTAGTAGAGTCAATGAGGCTGCTATAAATGGATTCTTTGGTACTTCTGTAGAATTTTCTTCGTCGAATTTCTCCCATTTATCTGTGATTATAGTTTTAAAATCGTTCCTCAAATCCATCACGACAGTGGCTTTCTCCTCCTGTCGATTTAGTACCAATTCGTCATCCCCAGATTTATCCGGGAACCCTTTGATTATCTGCTGGAGTTCTTGGATTCCCTCGTCAGGTGCGCGCTCAATGCAAGGCAATTCTGAGGAGTTCACCACTCCAATGTCATGGCAAAACTCAAAGTAAGAAGAGAGTTGGTCACCTTGAATCATTGCCTTCTGCACAATTTTGAGTGCCATTGTTGCTTCAACCTTACCAGAAGAATAAATATTCATCAAAACAATGGCAATCCCTCTGCAAATATTCCCATAAACGTCAAAAATCTCGATTATAATCCTATCCATTGCCGCAAATACAAGAGGAACCATAGCTGCTTTCGAAAGTGGCTTAATCTGCATCAACAAATCAAGCAAACTCTGCAATTTCTGCAACAAAACCAACTCATGCATTATTACAAACACACGGTGTGCATCTATCCCCCTCATTCCTCTTCCTTCCCCATTGCACGTCTGGAAAACAAAAACCGATTTCTGATCAAGAAACCTATAATACGCCCTCACAAACGCATTATGGGACCAAATTTTTCCTGGCTTGTCATGTCCATCTTTAAAATTCGACAAATCAAAGGGCAATCTTCCGATCTTGGGAACAGAAGAGGCCTTACAATTAATCACACCATGCATTAACATCAATCCCTTTAATGCCACCACCCAATATCTGGTCCTGTACATTCGATTCGAAATGGACCATACCAGGGGCTTGAGATGAGAAGGGGAGAGACGAATCCATTTGTAAATCCTGTCGGAATATTTTAAATCAATTGAAAATTCGTCGTGGCTCGTGGCTTTAATGACGGCGTCTTCAATGTCCGGGTTCCGGAGGGGACTTCTTTTCGTTAAAGTTGCAAGGAAGATGCTATTTTTGTCCTTCAATACTCCGGAGGCCCTTTTCCAAAGCCTCATCTCCTCCTCCTTTTCTCTCCACCCTTTCCCTCATCTCTTTTTCTTCTTTGTGCGTGTACCATTAATTATAATTGTTGTTATTTTTATTTTTGTTTAATTTATTTTTCTTTTTTTTGTGATTTAGAATTGTGGTTTGACGTTCGATGAAAATTCAACAAGTTTTTCGCTTCTTTTCGATTGACTATGTCAATCGTTCAACTCAGCCATTTTTTTCTCTCTCATCTCTTTGTAGTATTGGTGAAAACAATTTAAATATTTTACTTTTTTTCTATTTGGGACCTTTTGTATTCCATTTATTTTGTACATCATTTTTAATATCGACTATTTGAAACAAAATAGTGATTAATTTTTTAATTTACTGAGTATATTCAAGTCTACAGGACAAGATATGAGAATTTTCTTATCACAAAGTCGTAAGTTGGATTTAAGATTTATAGTAATTTATCACTTTTTCTATAAAAGTTAGTTTAACTGAAGAAAAACCATAGGTAACAATCTATTTGTTGATTATCAAATGCCACATTATTATTTTTCTATCTGACAAAATAAACATAGTGATCAACTTGAAACAAAGTTTAAACACTACATCAAGACATCAACTTGAAACAAATGTAACGGAACATAAGTTTAGTGACCAACACGAATTTTTATTCAATGTTGGATGAAATTCACTCGATCGAAAGAATATGGTTAAATAGCTCGACCTACATGACCTAGTAGACAGAGAAAAATAAAATTAAGAGACAGAACCATTTTTTTTTCTCTCTCCGATCGGCATCCATGCCTTGTTCTGCAAAACCAACAAAAGATGGAAAGTGGAAAATTGGTGAATACGTTTTCAAAGAAAACGGGGAAAGTGAGTAAAAAAAAAAGTATGTCTCTCCATGAACACGCCGAACCCAATAAAGATTAAAGTGAAAAAAAGACGATAGATCGTAAATTGTGGTAATCTTTTCCTTTCTTTTTACTGTTCTGAAGATCGTATCATCATCCACTCTCCACCAATATATACATTTTCACTCTCTAAATTCTCTATAAACTTAAAACTCTTTTTGTTCTTACTCTCAATTTTCTCTGATAATATTTTGGTAAGAGTTTTTTTCTCTATGGCTCGCAAAGATGAATCTGTAAGACTCTCTCTATACAATGTTGATTAGTAGATCAATTCTCTGTACATACACAAATAGAGATATGTGGTCATCTGATACTCTTGTATATACGTATTAGCAGGATTACGAAAAAGGTGCAACTGAACCGGTGGAGGAGACGAGTTACAAAAGTAGCTTGGATTTTAAAGGAAATGGAGAGAGCTCATTTGAGTTCTGGCCGGTTCAGCACCCCTCTGAACCGCCGGAGGAAGACAGACCCGTCGAGTGCCCAATGCCAGCAGACTCATCTGTTCTAAATGCAAGTATTGTTTGTAGTTACTGCATATTCAAATTTAATGTTCACATGCACCAATTGTTTCCATATACACTAGTCTTGATTTTGAGGTACGTTAAATTAGATAAAACTTGATGGAACAAGTGAAAATGATAATCTTGACTATGATACTTGATCGTCCATCTCTCATTCACACATTAAGTCTTAATTTCTACTTATGAGAGTCGTATGAAGATTAGAAAACATGCAAATCATCCTCGACTTAAGAATTACGTACACTTCACTGCCATATAGTTCCACTCTAACAAAGAAAACGAGTACAAGGTTATGTTGATAAACTCTAATTGCATTCTCAACCTCCCCAAGAACCATCCTCTTTGATTTGATTGCCGGGCATTCAATGTCACTTGATGGAGACCATATAATATTTAGAGGGTGTTTGGTGGAGATTAAAATTAAAATTTTTAGTAGATTTTGATAGAAGTTTTTGAAATGTGTGGTTAAAAAGTTGTGTGACTCATGAAAGATGTGGTTGATATTAATTGTTTGACTTTAACTTGGATTAAAATCTAATTTTAATCCGGACCAAACAAGGGCTTAAGCTCTACATCTAGCATACCTAATACCCACGGTTGAATAGGTATGTACAGCATAATTAACCTCGACTAAGTCTACCATCCTGGTCCCATAAAGCTAATATATAAGTTGGATTTGACGTTTTAGAGTAACTATTATTCTGGAATAGTATGCAGCGGAAGGATCAAGTTCTTATTGACAAAGTCTCGTGTACAGGGCAATGGCAAATTGCAGCAGAAATTTTCTGAGAGATTGCAGAGAAACTCAGCAGTGTCCAACACTGAAAAGAGACTGGATCGTGTGCTTCCAATTCCAGCAACACGCAAGAGGCATCACCGAGAACAAATGACAAACACTTTATTAGGGAGGCATTCTCTCGACCAATTTCTTCCACCCCGCAACATTACCATGTTTCAAATGCCAAACAAGTTTGATTCTTGATTGATTCATCATGGATCATGTGTTTGCATGAAAAATACATTACAATCTAGAAGCTCAGGATGGAGAGTAGAGTACTGTGCTGATTTACACAATCAAAGAATAGAGACGAGCTTTAAGACGTCGTAATGTAACTTTCTTGGGAACATTATTCAAACACCCCCACCCCAACCTAACACACGCACACACGCAGACCACACATTCACAAATGATGTACAATTACGTTCAAGTGAATCGCTTTCCAGCATATTTTTTTATGTTCTCTCTCCCCTCAGTCACATGTAATCAGCTTTCAACTCAGCTAACTCTCCCTTCTGTACTACCTCACTAAAAAGAGTGTGATAGTGTAATGTTTAGAAAATACGTATTTGGTTTAGGGCGGATAATGTTATATAGACACAATTCTGATGGATAACAACATGAAATAGATGATTTACTCCAACGTTTAACAGTCTCTTCAAATTCATGGCATTATAATATAATAAAAGTTTTTCATATAGAAGAACAGCAATTACCAATGTCATTCAACAAGGGAAATACAAAGGGCAATGGCCATGCCCAGCATCAACGACACTAAATGAACCACGGTACTTCTCAAAGTAGAACTGCCATTGTTCATCTCAGCCAACACTCCAGCAACTGAAATGTAGATAAAACCTCCGGCGGTAAACCCCTGCAAGAATACCAAACAAATGTATAATCATTCACTACTGAGCAATACTTAAGGGTAAAGAAAATCCAACTATAGATTACTCGAAAAATAAACTCTCACCTCAATCAAAGACGATTGACCCGGATCTTGTCCCATTGTCAAGGCCTATATAGTGTCAGTGCATATATTATTTTATGTAGTTTTGAACATAGGTTTAAATACACCGATCGCTAAAATTGTAAACTTCATTTTGTGTCAAATTGGTGTCTAAACTTAGAACTTTATTACACAATTTGATCATTTCTTTCACATCCGTTAATTTGACTAATGAACAGGCTGAGGTAAAATTTAGTTATTTGCTAAATAGACTGCCATATCAACTTTTCCGTTATTCAAACTAACTAACAGGAACAGAATGACCAAATTGTAACAAGTTTATAAGTTTAGTGACCCAATTGTAACAAAGTATAATTTCAAGAAAACAATGAGGTTTAGCGACCAACATGAAATTTTGGGTTCATGCAGCTAGTGTTTTTAACCCCTGGAACATATAGTAAGGGAGGAGAGTAATAAGCTCATCTTTCTTCCAATACTAACCAGCACAGTTCCTACTAGTGCCACGAGTGCAGATAAAAAGTTAAAGAAGAGAGCTTTGGAGACACTAAAACCCGACCTCACCAAGATTCCGAAATCGCCAATCTGCTCCACATCAGAACAAAGGTATTCAATTGGCAATGCAAATTATCTAACAATTTTCAGGAAAAAAAATGGTTGAATCATAGAAAATTAGAACTCCCACATCTTTGAAATTGCATAGAATAGCTCGTGACGAGTACTTACCACATTAGTGTCATTATATTAATACACTAATAGCCTTCGAAAATTGACATAAAAATGAAAATGAATGAGAAAAATCTGATTTTGGAAAAAAAATGACATTTATTTTGGGATATCATAAAATAAGCAATTGATTTCATGCTTCTCAAGTATAGAGTGAACGGTACATCTAACCCTAATAAATAAACCCCTAGTTACAACAAACTTCTTCCTCAATGGCCAGTACACTGAGTAAAATGGTAAATCAGTAAATTCATCACGACATATTATATCTGTGAAAACACGACAGACTTAATAAGATGAAGAGCATTTTACGTGAATACAAAACTACAGAAGCTTTCCCACTACGTAACGGAACCATTTGCCTTTACAACTTAAGTTCGTGATAACATGTGGTTTAACACGGTCCTCTTGCCACAGAGAATCATAAAATTATTAGAGTGCAAATAAGAACTTAGACCAAGATTCTTCAAACCCAAGTTAATTGTATAATCAACTTCCTCAAACTACACCTCCAAATGAAAAATGCAAGAAGTAAATCACAGAGGGTTGGCCAAAAGCAGGGGCAGAGCAAAGAAGGTAATCCAGTGGGAACATGCATAAGTAAGAACAATGATTTTGAAACAAGGTCATAAAATATGAATGTCGAAAATATTATAACCTTTTGTGATAGATTACCATTGTTTCCTACAGGTTTTAATATTTCGTAAACGTTGTATAATAACCTTCATCTCTAAATATTCGGTTAGCGTCTTTCACTTAACGATTCAAGCATTTTTCAAAGCCTTACTATTCCATTATCAATATTATATAATATAATATTCTCAACAGACGACTAACAGTCATCATTCACTGATCTCAAATTCAATTGAGCAATTTATTTAGGGCGTGTTTGAGCCACATTATTTTGAAAGAATGTATTTTAGAATAGTAGATTGATGAAGAATGTGTGGTTGAAAAAGAAAGGAAAATTATTGATGTGATGAAAAATATTATTTTATTGAAAAATATGTGGTTGAAAATGATTAGAAGAATGAAAATGAAAATTTTAATGTGTACCAAACAGGGGCTTATCATAATATTCATAGCATAAGATATGCTCTACAATAGCATTAGCAAACAAAAGAATTAATGCCCACATCTTAAGCATGTAACAAATGGGTATTCCACTCTTATCACATTTTTGCCTCATTGCATTCGAAAGAAAAATGTCACAAGATCATAATGTGTTGTATTCACGTCTAAAACTAAGTAATTGTTGAGCACATCATTTAATTAAGTATTTTGCAGAAAATTGCAAATAAGGCACCATGCTAACAATATAAAAGTAAAAAGAAACTTTTGTTCCGTTTATATTTAACTTTGCTCGTTTTCTGAGTATATTAGTTTAGTAAAGAAGATTAGTTTTATATTATTTTCTCTTTTATACAACTAGTTAGAGTTGAACGTGCAATGCACGTTATTTTGAAATACTTTATAAGCGCTATAAAAGTAATATTTGATACCAATTTGTTTTGAGAATTTGATAAGTTTCAAACGAACTAAATAAAATAAAATTTAGAATAGAAATTTAATATAAGAAAATTGTACTCTCAAACCTCGACTTCTAAGATTCAAATTTTTTGTAATATAAAATACTACAAATGAGCAGTCTTTTTATACTACATTTGATATATAAGAATTAATTACTAATACATGAATTTACGCTCCCATTAAAATTTCTAGATACACGAATATAAATAAATTCATTTATAATAACTCTAAATTCATGTAAATCAAGATTCATTAAGCCAAGATTCATTGAGTCTGGATTAATTAAGAATTAATAACACGAAATTCATGGATGATAGATTTTGTAGTATTTATTATATATTGAAAAACGAAAAGTAAGATATTATTAAAATAATTGAATTGTAGGATGGTTAAAATCGTCCAAAAAATGATTCTCATGTGATGTGATATTTAATATATTATAAATGAGCCCCTCGTTGGCTATGCTCATTGAAGCATAATACCTTTTCCAAACCTGTTCTCTAATTGCAATTGATTTTGATTGCTACCGACTAAAAATCTGCTGGTTCCTTCTCCAAAATCCAGTGGGAGCACATGCCCCTACTGGACCCACCTGGCTCTGCCAGAGGCCAAAAGATTTTAGTAAAATATGCTCTGAGATCTCGTCCTACTCTACAGAATTACAGATTTAGAAAAATACAAATTTGGATGTAAAATTGATATTAACATAATGCACATGCAGTAGAGCAAAGGATTTCAGTACAAGTGCAATAATATAATTGCAAATACCCAGTACAAAAGTGAGAACTCAAACCTCCTGAGGGAGCTCATGAGCAAGCAGAAACAAAGTTCTTGACCAACCACCAACCGATCCATAGAGGAGAAAAGCACTTCCCAAAGCCATTCCATCAGTGAAATTGTGCTGCGCCAAAAATTAGATTATATCTAGTCCATAAACATTTCCTCGTTAAATAAATCTTGAAACATTTAAAATGAAATGCTTCACAATGTAAATCTATGGTAGATTTAGAGCCGAGCTAAAAAAAAAAATCCAAGCAAGGAAAAGGGTAAAATGAAGGACATACTACTCCATCGGAGAAGAGATTGAGATAACCAAACACAAGATTTGACGGTGACTTGGTAGGTTCTTTTCTACTAATGGACTCGTCATCATTGAAGCCATTCATTGCAGTTAAACCGGTTTTATCTTCAGCATCACTTCTGCCAGCATTTCTCTGCAAATGCAAGAAATAATAGACAAATTTCAGGGGACAAAATGATTTGCAGGGACTCGGTTTTATAGGACTTAATGCCATGAAATCTTAATCAACGATAATTATATTTACTAAAGAGTAACAAGGAGTTAATGGAGAAATTGGACAACAGTTGCAAAATTTTGTATCTAGAAACGTACATGTTGCCTAATTCAATCAGGATAACTTGTTGGTCAGTCATGAAAGCAGGAAAGAGTAAAGTACATCAATAGAAAAATATAAAGACCTAAGGGCACATTCTTTTAATTTTTGTTACTTCTATTTCAGATGCAGGTCTCACATAATCCATCTATTCTTACTGGGTTTACATCCAAAGTATAGTCGATCCCCCAATGAACATGATATACAAACTTCTCAGCCTACCTTCCGAAGAACCGCTTTTTCACTTTGTTCATCTCCACTGCGAGCATCAGTGGGCAGTTCATCCACTACTTCAGATTTCTTTTTGGATTTACTTCCATCTTTCTCATTATGAGACAGTCCCTGGAGATTTTCATGAGCATCATTATCATCCTTCAATTTATTGTGCTTATGATGATGATGGTGATGACCATGACTCCATGCATTAACTCCTCCAGAAAATTCTTCAACATACCTCACTAATTTCTCAACAAGAAGAAAAAGTACAATTCCAGCTGCAACAATAAATATAATAATACGAATTTGAACTTTGGTAATCTGATCTTCAAATGTAATTATGTAAAATTGAGTAAGAAGACAAAGAATACTTTTATATCCAGGAAAGTGAAGAATAGGATTATAACACAAAAACAAAGTGCAGCAGAGAAAACGCAATTAATCCAAAAGCTCGATGAACAAAATACTTGTTTAATGTGATGAAAGCATACGGTATGTTATCTAAATCAGCCACCACTCAAGAAAATGTCTAATAGACACTGAGATAAACATAGTATCTGTAACACTGTGACGAACTATTCAGGTTCTTACACCATGTTAAATACTTTCGCGTCGCCATCACTTTAAGCATTGAATATTATGCATCAAGTTCTAAAAGATGACAATCTTTAATAAATGTCTGATTCAGATATTCCCAGGTCAATGATATTTTTATCTTTCAAAAATTGCCAAGCATTGGCCTTGCTTGAAGTTCACAAGGATATCCAAACAACGAACATAAGTTTTTTAAAGCCTAATTCCATAAATTTTTGTCTCGAGCTCCTAAAATGTTTAAAGTTCGTTATACTTCCTGTTACTAGTCTTCTAGGATGGATTCATAAAGGGGCAGTCTCATGATTTTTTCTGTAGGTAGCACTATTGTGAACAGTCTAAACTTCAATCCTTATTTCTTCCAAGAAGCCCAAAACTTAGATACGTTAAGCATTTGAAACCACTCTCCACCCAGCTTAAATAATAGTCCACCACAATCATTATAAATGATAGCCCTGTATTTCACAATCATGACATACTTGCCATAGTTTTACTATAGTACATGAACAATGCTTATGGTAAAAGGAATAAAAAGGGAGAATAATATACAAGATTTCCACAAAGAACAAATATGTGTCTTTTTCACATGTTCCATCACAGCCTGCTGTAAAACTTAGCATCTGGCTTTCAACAACATTATACTGATACAATTTTATTTTTTCGAGGGCAGTGGGGAGATAGGAAAGACGGAAAGCATGTAATTCACAAATTTCTACTTACCCAAGACTGACAATCCAACAGAAAGATCCTTCAAGGAATGTGAATGCGACTCACCAACATGCACGTGACCATGAGCATTCTCATCATGGTGATCATGTGAATGGGAGTGCTGACCACCTGCAGGAATAAAATAGAAACAATTAAAAGTATGAAAGCAAAGTACAACAGAGTAAATCATATTTTGCAAAATCAAGTAGCTTCTTCAGATCGGGAAACCAAGCTCGAAGAAGAGACCAGAAAGGAAAAGAAAATGATATCTTCTCACCGAGGCACAAATTTATTAACTTTAACAGTTTCACCAGCTGATGTGCCATCATGCTATAAAAAACATACGACAAATCTATGTTAACCTAACATCTGAATTTAATTGGTACCCATGGTTTATATATGAAACACACACTCATAAACCTACAGATAAAATATGTATTTATCTATGTCTACTCACAACTGAGATCATACACTCATACTAACTTTTCCACAAGGAAACATTCTACTTGTGGTCAATGATTAAAAATAATCTGCGACAACTTTTATGAAGTGGCTCAGAATTGAAATATCGTAAAATCTTGTGATACTATGTCTTCGCAAGAGAACTTAAAAGAAGAAAGCAATCAAAAGCATAAGCTTCTTAGAGTAAAAATTATCATGTTTCCTTTTACATGATTTTCATATCTCTTGTAATTACTATGCTCACAAACAAATGATGGTCTGTAAACATATTCAAATCAAAATTATCAAAGTTGTTGCAGTATCCATGTCCCTGCATCTCTACTTCACATCACCAAAGAAAAAGAAAGAACAAAAATATTACAGAATATTTAATGGGCATTCTATTTTTTGCAATGGGAACAGAACATTTCAGGGTATATACAATTAATAAAATATCCAGTGCTGTGCAAAGTTTATCATGCCATATGGAAAAGAATTAGTTCATTAAAAGGTATTGTCAAGGTGAAATTTAGTACATTCAGCGTTAGAATTTGATTATTCTATATTATTTTCTTTTAACGATTATTTGTCTCAGAATTCAATATCCCCTATTGCACAAGTCTTAGCCCATGTTTGGCTAATGTTTACAAATTGTTTATAATCGCTCAAAACACTTTTTATTCACACATTTCGTGAGACACACAGATATTACCCACTTATCAACTACTCATTTATATATATTTATAATTTAAATCCTTTATAAACACTTCCCAAAAAAAAAAATCTTTATTTCGACTTCATTCCTAATATTTTTTCTTTTTTTCTTTTAGTTTTTCATTCAACGTGTCTATTCACCAACCAAGACTTTATTTATGCTAAGAAATGAATTAGAATACTGGCTCAACAAACTCCAGATTAAACAACTAAAAATAAAAAACTTTTAAGATCAAAGCTGAGGAAAACAGAAGAACTTTTAGCATCAATTAATTACAAAACGTGCGCATTAGCTTGTTTTGCATACGCACCAAAAGCATGTGGCAATTGGTGAAGAAAAGCATCGCCCAGCATTGCTCCCGCCTGCATGAGTGAAGTTCAATCAAAATCAACATAGTGAAACTCAAATGGAAAATCACTGAGTGAATACTTTTTAAATTTAGTGATCTATAATAATATATCACGCCTTTAAGAAAAGATATTCAGAAAAATTGAAGTTGCAAAAAAGTTAGTAGTATGAAAGTGGCACAAATTAATTTGTAGAATAAAAAAACTGAAAAAGTTTCTCCCGATAAAATACTATTTAGCTAGAGTCCTCCGAAACAAGTCTTCTAAAACACTAGTATAGGATACCTCAAACTACAATATATATATATATAAAGGCATAGGCTCATTTCAGAAGCACTGGTAATATCTTCAGACTCCGATAATTCTTATTCTCCCCACTTGACAAGAAATCTTATAATATTCTTTCAGTTCAAAAAGTTTAGCAAAGCCTTCTCCAATTAGAATAACAATAACATAATACCCTCCCACTTTCCCGTATGAGTTGCATCATTTCATTAAAACCAACTTTTTTATGAATTATATCATCGCATTGACACTTGGAACTATTTACGTATTTGGCCCAAGTTTAAATTCAAAGTTGAAAAACGTGATAGAATGGTGATTAATACATTTCATTTTCGTCCTTTTGAGTAGACTTCAGGGGAAAGTAAGAGCAAAATGTAACTTGAATTTTAGATGTCCAAGAAGGCAAAAAATTGCAGTAACGATGAGAAGGAGGGAGTAAGATTAGAGTAGTTATTGAGGCAAGATAATCAAGCAAAACTAATATGATCTCTAGAAGCAATAGACTAAGGCCAATAATAACAAGTAACGAATTTAAGATTTTCAAATAGAAAGGGGTAAAGTAAGAGGGAAAAGAGTAATAAGAAAACCCAACCCCAAATAATGCCAAAGAATCAACAACTGCTTTTGATGGCTTCCCCTGTACTGCAGAAATTAAAAGATCAACAATTTTCCAGTTAGCAAAAAATATAAATTTAATTATTTGCGAAAACAATAACACAAATGAATCATGACTGTTAGGCTACTTACTGAATATTAAAGGCAAAATAATCAGGCAAATAAGGGAAGCCAAGCTCACCAATAGTGAGCAACCCATGGCATTGAACCAGAGACCTGCCAAAAACACAACGAAATAGAATAATTAGAAAAACTCCTATAAAGATAAGGAAATATAATTTCGAAGTCTTTCCATGTAAGGTCTATATGAAACAGGAATGAAGTGATTGAAACTCATACAGTCAATTAAACTGCAGCAACTCAACAATGAACGGGCCTGATGTAAATTAAGGCACGAACGGGCAGGAAAAAACTCCTTGGAAATTAACATTTCAAACATTTGGCCCATGGCAATTCATTATTGTTGCATACAAACTCTATAGCAGAGGTAAGACAAACACTTCACCAGAAAACTTCTTGTCTTGGTGATGGAGAAACTCACAAAATCAGCCTAGAAAGCTAGAGATCTCTAACAGTATCCTTAGAGGCAGCTATAGGGACCGTAATTTTTTCTTAATTCATTCAGCGCTTAAATCCATGAGTTCTAGGAAGCAAGCTTGCATACGGGAATATGCAAGTGACACCAACAAAATTTGGATTTGAGAAATTTTTGGGTTAAGGTTCCGGGGTTTTCTTCTTGCTTATTATTTTTGCTTTGCGCAATGGTTTTCATTCACAAACATCAATATGTGTGCATGTTTTTTCCATATACAATAAGGACAAGATTTAAGAACAACTTAAATCTGATTGTATCTAATCTAACTAGACTTCTTTACTTTGGTCTTAGTCTAGCCTGGAGACTCCTAGTTAGAAGAATCCTTATCTAATAAAGATCCCACATTAAATGTACTGACTTCGAAAATCAATTTGAACAATCCAAGACCCTCTTGGACATATGAACTCTTCCATCCTCATGTCAATCCAAAACCTTTTGGATATGCTAAACTCTTTTAGAACCATTCCTCTTTCTTTGAAGTAATCTCACACCTCTATTTTGTGTATCCATTAGGTTCATTACCATTTAGCCGTAGAAGATTATGTTAAGCTCTTTAACATCAAGAGAAACTCTTTTCTTGTGCCCTTTAATCAAGAATAGCTATCCAGTTATTCTTAAATTTCTTACATACCAAAATTGTCACATATGTTGCATATAATAATAACCACCCAACTGATGATAAATAGAAAATCTCAAGAACTATACTGCTGTAAGTTACCGCGTATACAATGCTTCGATAATAAAACATCCCAATTGGACGAAAATCGTTGTCATATGTAAAATCCATTAATCCAATAATATGAGCAATCTCAGAATCTCGATTTTGAGTACTTCAGTAGGATTTCCATTATGAATAGGCCAGGAATACCAAGCCATTTCTACTCTTAAATATATTAGACATTCCCCTTACATACTCAACATATGCGCTCCTTATTGTACACTCTAATGACTCCACACATAAGCGTATCCAGAGTACTATATCTTAATCAAAAATGTGAAGAGAAGACCTTTATTCTACAGTATACCCTAAAATCTTGTGCTCAAGAAATAGAAGACTATTATTTTAAAGTCTGAAAGGACTGAGTAGCTACGCTCCAATTATCGAAAAACAAAAACTGAAAAAAAAATAATAATACTCCCTCCGTCCCATTTATATAGTCTCACTTTCTTTATTTTCTTGTCTAAATTATATAGTCTAGTTTCTTTTAAAAGAATGTTTTGTTTTGTTCGTTTACTAATATACCCTCATTTCTTTACTACTTCCAATAATAATTTACTACTAGTTATTGATAATTAAATGAGAGTAGACTAGGAAAGTTTTTGGCAAAATTAATTTTTCAATAACATTAAATAAGATTTTTTAATCCGAGTGAAAAAGAAAACAAGCCTATATATATATGGGACGGAAGGAGTAATAAATATAGGAAAGAAAGAGTAGTCCAGCTAATTGAGCTAACAGATGAAACCATGTGCAAACCTCAAGGTATACCACAAAATCAATTACTTGGGTGTAATTGGGAGACAGATCAAGTGCGAGAGACCAATGAGAAAAAGGTCTGATTGCTAGAGTTAAACGCCAGAGCCTAGACCAGATTAAAATGGATATCAAAAAATATGTATGCAGCAATGGCTGAGATTCTCAATCGGTGCCATTAAGTTGAGTTAAGAACCATAAAAAGCATTGATGCTCCAGAATTATTGCTAAGTAAGATACTACATAGTCAAAAAAAAAAAAAAAATCTTTTTCAGAGGACAAAAAAATGTAATGTATTGCGATTGTAAATGAAGAAAGGAGAGTAAGCAGCATTCGCCCAAATAGACTCAACCACACTCTATTCACATTTCTAGCCAATTCCGTGGACATCCCAACTTTAGTTATCCTGTATATACACACTCTATTCACATTTCTAGCCAATTCCATGGACATCCCAACTTTAGTTATCCTGTATATACAAGCCTCAGAAATTGAATAAATCGTTAAAAAAGAAATGTTTCCCGTCGCCCACAAAAAAAAATGCAGCGGAATTTTTAAGGAAATAAATCAAGCTAAATTGGGGAAATGTTTACCAAGACCAGAAAGCTCCACAATATCACTATGCTTATGCTCCCTTTCATGGTTATGATTGTGGTGCAACCCAAATCCATAGAGCTCCAGATCCTCCTCTTCAGCAAGTTCCTCCGGAAGTAGCTGCTGCTGCTGCTGCTTTTTAACTACACCCACATCACCACCATCATGATGCACATGATCGTGGTGATGATTGTGGTCCAGGTGATGGTCATGATGATGGTTACACTGGTGGGCTGCCGTCACAGAGAATCCCACAACCACAAGAACACTGAATGCAACTCCGAAGCAATTATAGATCCGCCGCTGTTTATTCGAGAAACTCCCCATTTTCTTGAAACAAATTCGAACGAGGGAGTGTTTGGATTGTGAAAACTTAAGAAGGTTTTAAAGGGTTACGAAGAATTGGGATTCTTTTTGCAAGTGCCCTCGATAGTGATGACGCAAACAGCGCAGAAAAAGAGGATTATTATTCCGACGATGATGCCGAACGTTACTACATCCATTTATGCAAAGACTTTATGACATGTATATATATTTATTTATGGAATTCCCTTTTTAAAATATTTTCCAGCCCCTTTCTCTATATTTTCTTGCGTTGGGCTTTGTCGAATTTTCTGAATCTATTTCAAGAAAAAAATTGGAAGCGTTAAGAGGGTGAGCTCGAAATTGGGTTGCCACTAGTGTGAATTATGCAGAGAAAAGGGAAATGAATGTACATTTGATTTGATATGGGATAGAGAGGTGTAGAAAAATGGTATCACACTATATTTGTTGATGGTGTGGTCCAAATTAGATAGGGGTGCCAAGTCTTGCTATGGCAACTCGGTCCAAAAATAGTCCAACTCGAGTCTCGATATGGTTCGAGACATATTAATCATCACACTTTTTATAGTCCAATTATTGAAACATTAATCATTACACTATTTGATAAGAATCAATCAAAAATTGCAAGTTATACCACTACTATGTCTAGTTCGGCTCGATAAGCCTTCTGCCTATAATCTAGTTTAAGAACTTTTTCATGCTTTTGTTTGTTGATCAGATTTTAACTTCTTCCTTTTTTTTTTTTTTGTTTTTTGAAAGATGCCCAAAGTAAGTTCACTAATGAACACTAGTTGATTAAAACTTTGCTTATGGAGATGGAAAAACTTTTCCACTGCTTAATGAAAACATTGTCTAATCAACACCTAAAGAGGTTGTCCATTGTCAATTGTTGCAAACCACTTTTTGTTTATTAGTACTGATTAGAGTATCAGGGATAATAAAATTATAAAATAAACAATTAATATATAAAAATATTGGATTACATTTTTTTTTTAACAAAGTTAATCTTTTGAGATAAAATTTAAATCTTAGTATGATATCAGAAAATTTACTCGACTGAGACTAAAAAACGAGCACATAAAATTTTAATATTGATCTACTCAAATGATTCACGTCTCTCACATTGAAATATAATAAAATATAAAATTTTGAATTACTCCTCGTAATAAAATTAATTTTTTGAAATGGAAATAAGTAGTAAGACGTAAACGCTGCCAATTATTGATATTAATTTAAAATATTTTATCATAGTCAAATCAACATCGAGATGAGCCCAATCATTCTCTATTGAAAAAAAAATTAAGCTCCTTATTTATTTATTTTTAGATTATAAAACAGTTTAAATTTCAAAATGGACCCATGATTTTTATTTACATTTTATGAAATCCACCTACTTATAATCTCAGAAAAATGATCAAACAATGGCTAACTTATTATTATTTTTTAAGAATACATACATATAAAATAGTGCAAGTAAAGAAATTGTGAGACGTAATGTTAAAAAATATATATATCTTTTTTGGGAGTAAATTATACGTAATAAAATCTAGTCAGGACTTATTTACTGCGTCGTATTAGATCGAATAATAATTAAATTAATCATATTTTATCCTTATCGATGTTTGGTGCACTTTTTACCCGAATTAACTAAATCGAGAACTTATCCCATATTTAGTTGTAATAAATCAATATGCTGAAGTGAGTTTAGATTGTGATACTACCAAAAATCGCACTCGTTGATTTTCGAACTTGACGACTGAGAACGAGCACGAACGTGATCTCCGGTACTTAAAACAAAGGCGTCGAGATGTGTCCTCGTTGCCATTCCGATGCTTAAGTCAAAGAGAGAATATGAAGAAGTTTGAGTGCCGAAACATTATTTCAAAACGTACCTGAATAATTATCCATTGTTTCATATTTATAGAGATAGGTAGTGCATTCCTAGTGTGACTTGGTTTGCTACGTGTCCTTATCCCTAAGGATCCTACATGATATAAGTATCGTATTGCCCTTGTAGATCTAGTCATAGTTTGACTGTGATACTCAATGATATAGATTTCTTCTAGATATAAGAGTCATTGTTTGAGGTATTTCAATAGATTTCAATAGACTTAGGATTCTTGGAACGTTGAATCAGTTCATACCTGAGGAAACTTTTAGTTTTGCCAAGGAAAATGCCCGATGACACAACAATCGTGAAAACCCGAGGATGTACCCCGAGGACTCCTATATCATGTCATCGTCCCATTTGTGGTCCTCAAGGACTATAGCATACCGGAGGACTATATCATTCCCAAGGACATTTACATACAGTTTAGCATATACCACTCATCGAGACTACCAAGCTCAGGGTGACGACAAAGGCCTATATCATATTGTATTATTTATTAATCATTATATGAATTAACAAAAGAATAGTTAAATTGAATTATTAAACTTACTTACAAATAAATGTAAATTAGAGCTACAAATTTAACTTACTTACACCTAAAAATCGCTTATAAGTAAAAAAAGTATTTTTAAGTAAAAAATTCACTTAAAACTGAAATTTTTATTTTGGAATAAAAAATCGTATACAAGTTAAAATTGCATATAAGTGAAAAAAGTACAAATTTTATTTATTAGTACAAAATTTGTGTACGAGTAAAAAAAAAAAAAAAACTAATGAGTAAACATTATAGAAAATACTTAATTAAGTATATAATTCACTTATTAGCTAAAAATAACTTTATAACTGAAATCTTACTTATGGTAAAAAATTGGGTAAATTTCACATGCGACCATTGAACTCTAACTTACTTGCAATCAAGTCACTATACTTTAATTCGAAGGAATCACATCACTATACTTAATTGCGAGCAATTAGGCCACTCTATTAGCACTGTGTTTAACCACTTTACAGAACTTATGACGGGACCTTTGCCAAGTCAGCAAAGTAAATTTCACCATTGATAACTCAACTTTAGTCTTGCAATCAGGTCTTTGAACTTTTAATTTTGGGCAATCACACCAATGAACTTTAATTTCAAGGGTTCTGAAAAATTGTTTGTTAATTTTAATATTATTTTAAGACAAATAAATAAATAAAATAATACATACCAAACAACTATCGTCATAAATATTATAATTACTTAATAATTTCTATAATTTTTTTTTAAAGTTTTATAAAAATAGACAATTTCATAGTTCTCAATTAATATGTATCACGTTATACTATCATATCCCCACAATTCAAAAGGATATACTAAAAGAACCCCTTAGCGCACAATACATTTTTCAAAACAATCTGATTAGAGCCTCGATTGCAATAATGTATACATGCAACAAGTACAACAAATCTATTCAGAGTAACTAAACTTGGAAAACGCTACTTCTAAAAATCATGAACAACGTGATCTAACTCTCTCATATCAAAGAACATGTAAGATATGTGGAGGATCCCATCAATTCCAAAATGAACTTGATAATAGCCCTTTAGGTGCTAGAATTGATAATTTGTTTTACTGCATCCATTGCTTTGTTGCAAGCTGTTCCAATCACCTAAACCCCAATACAGCCCAGCTGCAAATGCAAGGCCCTCTCGAATAACTTCGACATGGCTGCAACCACACCCATATTAACATCCCTACAAATAACACCCACCACATAAAATCCATCGTATTCCTTAATAGATGTATCCACATTTATTTTCAACAAATCAAGTTGAGACATATACCATTTCACTACCATCGTCGGTCAGATAAATTACCATGCTTGCCTATAAGCAATCTAAAATGTTTGATACTCCGTTACACAATTTGAAAAACTCCAATTGAAACTCACCTTGAGGTCCACCCCAGAATGTGGTGCGCAAAAAACACTTCAAGACGCTGATTATAAGACAACATTTAAAGGTGTACATCTCAATCGTGTGAAGCATCCGCATCACTACACAAGTTCAAGGCTTGTGACACGACATATTTGATATATCTAGTCGATCAATTTTGAAACATTCACTACCCACTAAAATATTAAGAAAAATGTATTTCCCACTTGGAGAATAATCCCACTCCTCCCCCACCAACTAATTATAATTTCTTTATATATTTTTTCTTTTAATTGTTTGCCTACTTTAAATTGTTCTATCATAAATTTTGAAGATTGTTAATGATATATTATGAACTTATTTTGCATTTTAAATATTTTTAGTAAAAAAATTGTTTACACCTCAAAATGCCTCAATGTACCAGCACAACCCCATACCAGATGCCAAACATAATGAAAATATTAGCGGATGATGTGTAGTAGCTTGCATAACATGACAAACCAAGTTTTAAAATCTATATAGTGCCACAACTACTGTCCAATTCAATTCACTTTACCAAACATAACTCATATTCCCACATTTTCGAGGTCTATCTAATTCAACTGAAGCATTAAATCCTTTGATTTCATCATCTTGAATTTACATGAACGCCAAAAATTACAGTCAAACTATTAAATACCCATTTCCAATACAAATTCAAAACCTCAATATAAAAATTCAGCATAAAGTAAATAATTGACACTGATCAAATATATAGTCCATATCAAATAATACATCTCTATCATAAACAACAACAAAGTAAACTTTTTGAATGTATATACATCATGAGGCCAACATCACATGAAACGAGCCAACAGCTTGGCCAAGACGGCCGAACGTCATAATATATCTCGTTACAAAAAAGAAGACCTGAAGAACTTAGCTAAGCCTTTTTTTTCTTTAATAAATTTGGAGGCATTTCTCATAAGCGTAGACCTCGCATGCCATCAAAGACGAGGACTATTGTCATAAGACATCTACTAATATAAATAAAAACTTATTAGAGACCTGAAAAACTAAGCATTGATTAAAAAGATTTACTAGAATTTCAACGAACAAGTAGATTACACTACACAAGTACATCCACCCCAAGTATCAAAACTAGCAGGAACCTTCCCCAATATATATATATATATATATCAAAACATATGCAGCAAAAAAGGAAATCAGTTTTTTAATTCACAAATCACTTTAAATCCTATACTCCAAAATAAGTAATTAATATGAACACTGAACAAAATCAATAGCTGTTATAACTTCGAAACAAAGCATTACCGTTCTCTCGTTCAATTTGCAACAAAAATGAAAACTAGTTCCACATAAATAAAAGTTAAACATGGAAATTACAGCAGCAAACTATATTACCATAACAATACAAAGCCGGTCGAGCAACAGTTGATTGGTGACTGTCATTGGCAATGTCATAATAAACAAAGCATTAAAAGAAATGTATCTTGAATCCTTGATATTCAAGTACTAAAGCAAATAAAACAAATCTTCTTTCATAATACGACTCTTGATACCCAGAAGTATTCAAGCCTCTGTAACAAATTAAAAAATGTTATTGAGAATCCCCGAAATCTAAAATTCTAGAACATGTATTGTGACAATATAAATTCATGGACTGTGTAAAGTTACCTAACCTCTGCCAGGCCGCAAAAAATTTACATGTAAAATACGCCAGACGCATTAGCAATCCATTATAAATCTATCTGATAGTCACAAACTTATTGGTACCATGTTTTGCCCAGTAAGTCTTTAGATCAATTGGATTACTGAAGTTATATCCCTCTGTTGCAAGTTTCTCCAAAACCTTCTTGAAAGCACCCTGACTCATCTTTCGTCCAGCAATTCTTGCCCCACGTCTTTTGGTACTGATCGGCAAGGGATACATAGATATAGTTGTGGTGCAACAAGCTGACTGCCAACCACCAAACCCCCATCGATAACATTGCTGTGGAGTACCCGTACAAGAGCAAACCGGAATTGGAATATCAGAAATATCCATATCAACTCCATTTATTACAATATCCATATTCTTTTTCGCTATTTTTGCACGGTGAACAGAGGAATTACCATTTTCCTTCTGTGCAGGAGGACTTTTCCTAGACTTCTTTGGCTTTGGGGATTTATCGGTGACAGCAACTGACCTTTTTTTGCCACGGCCAGAATCCTTCTGAACACTTGACTCCTCAATGCTCACCTCTGTTTCTTTGGTTGTATCAGGCTGGTTTAATACCTGCATTGAATTCTGAGTTCCAGATGGTTCTGCAAGAACCGAGTTATACAAGTTCCCAGGGAACATGTGTAAAAATTTATCTCTGTGATTTATCCAAGTGTCTCTCACATAGTCCAAGTGTGTGACAGGGGGTTCAGTAAAAGCAAAATCCCGGGGACGAAAAACCCCATTTGCTGGAACAATAACAGGATTATCACGCCCAAATAGGAAAGGTTTTGTGTCCTGCTCCGTCAAAGATGACATGAGTTGAAGACCAAGATGCCCTTTAAGAGGAGGCTGTTCGTAATAACCCCAATTTCTCATGTTCAATCCGTCGTCGTCCATAAAAACTAGAGATCAAGGTAAAGAAAACGACATTAGGTCCTTAGCACAATTCATTTCAATCTTATGTACTACAGCAACGGGTGAATGCATAATGAATGCCAAATGTACAATCAGCGCAATAATAAAAAATGATGGCCCTAATTTGACAACGTGATCAAAAAGTACATAGACCAAATTAAAGAGAACAGAACAACATCCTAAACCGTCAGACTCGAGCAAATCTTCAGAAATTCCCAGACCCATAATTTGAATTGCAGTTCTGATCAAAATCTCACAACCACCCACAAACCTTAGAATTGTGACCACCAATAAACCTTAAAAAGGGGAAATTCCATTGGATTGAAACAATCGCAGAAAATTGAAAAAGGAAAAAAAATCGCTTCTCTTGTAAGTTGAAAATCAAAATGATAAATCACCAAATTAAACACACATAGATTCACAGAAATGACTCAAAAAACCAAGCAAATCGTCAAATTAAATGTTGCAGTATATAATTATGGAAGAAAGAAAGAATCCCAAAAAAAAATATCGATCTTTCCGTTTTAAACATGGATCTGACAAAAAAAGGATTAAAAATAATCGCCAGAACAAAATAAATTGGAATTCATATGAAATGCAAGAATGATTTAAAAAACAAATGGCGGGCTATTATTCAGATTTTAAGATGGGGAGAGACAAAGAGATGTTTTACGCATGTAGGAGAGAGAACTTACTCGTGGGGAAAAACAGTTCTTTCGGGTTCTCTCGCTTCTGGAGAGAGGAAAGAGAAACTAAGAGAGAGAAAAGGAAAGGCAAGAGAAGAGAAGAGAGAACCTAGATAGAGAATAGAGAGAGATCTAACCTAATTCCTTTGGAAAAGCATTTACTTATTTCCATTATCATTTTTATGTGAAATATATTCATTTTTAATAATGAAAATATATTTTAATTACATGAGAAGTGCATAACCTTTACACATTATCACATCTATATTTAAAACTTCTTTTCATCACATTCTTATTTTCAAATTAACTTCTCTCCAAGATTTTCTTTTAAGATAAAGAGTAAAGACTGATTTTAAAATAAGCAAAAACAAATAATAATGCAAAAATACAATCAAATATTTGACCTCATTTTAAAGCATGTTAACATATTGATCATAAGCTCTTACATCTTAATTCTAGTTAGTAAATAGCCCAATTCTAATAACCACGACCTCGTGACAAGTGAAGTCGATAACATAATAAAATTATAAACCCACTTCTGAGTGTCAGATTCCTAATCTCTTAGTGCCACATTCTGAGCAGAACTTTGAGGTCTCCCTCAAATAAGGAGCTCCACATTCATCACAATTTTTTTGCGGGGCTTGTACCTGTATTGATAAATGTATAAAGAAAAGGAAAATATTAACTATCAGGCAATGGACAAAGAGACAGTACACGATAAGAAGACGAGTTTAAACAAAAAATATTCTGATGTAATTGCTTTTCATATAAAACTTTTCTGCCATTCATAAAAGAGTTAGAAAAAAAAAAATCGAAATTTATCCATACAGATTTCAAGAACTGGTTTTGATATTCGGGTTGGATCCAAATGCAATTTAGAAAAAGCAACAGTATTAAGGGCTCGAATACATGGTGATACTACTGCGCTTCTGACTGTCCTCTAGTCGAGGCAATTCTTAGTTCTGAAAAATTTTAAGGGACAAAAATATACACAACTGATTTAGCTGAAAGGAATCTGAGCAGGAAACTGACTTTAAAAGAAGTATTTCAATTCTCTTTTCCATGCAAAGAAACAGATGCTCACTATCCTCCAACACGTGGAGATATAACTCTGATACATCGTATAATTCATGACAACAGAAGCAATAAACACAATAATCTGCTGAGAATAAACAAAGTGCATGTTTGGACTGGCTTAACGTGTAAGTAGAGAAAAAGGAGTAGTGGAGATTTTCGGGGGCCCTACGGAATTTGTGGATAATAAGTATGTAGTCGTTGTGACTAGTTGTGAGTTTTATGAAATGTTTGATTAAAATTACAACAGAAATAATTAATAATGAATAAAACCTACTTGTACATGTAAACGTCCTCCAACATGACCAAGAGGCTGTAAGCAGACAATGTGTTGGGGGATGGTTGACGAGTCCTGGTTATGATTTCAGGCACACACTGTCGGCTGTGCATAAAGTGTGTTGCCTGTGGATTGTGATCGACGACTTTGATGGCTCTGATGTGGAGGATGAAACTGGACCTGATGTGGGATTGATTGCATATGTTGTTTTGTCGGAGTCTACTCAGTATTTTGAAGATTCAGATGACATACAAATAAAAAAGAATTAAGCTAGATATACTTGGTTGACACCAAGGATGACATTCCCTAGGTGGAAGGAATCCAGACAGTGATGAGATATATGTATTTAAAATCAATGTTGTAGATTGCTTGCACATGGAAAAGTTGCAAACTTGTTACAACTATGATATATTGAATAAAATAAAAATTTGAATAATGCTATTTGTACATCACAATTTACAAATTGGTAAGACGACAAAAAGAAAGTGGGAGAGTTTTATATTTTTAGTTGCTTGGTGAAATTATGATGTAATCATATCTTGCAACATCATCTATTGGTAAACAAATATTTAATTTTTGATATGCATGCAGCACATCCAAAATAATTTATATGCACAAGACAACAAGAATACTCAACTCAGAATAAAATCTATCAGAACCACAATACATGCACATATATGTGTACATTTTTAAATTGTGATTGACTGAGTGTTGCACGCTGAAAATGCCTCCTTCACAAAGATATATATGGCGTAATGTACGACAAATTAATTTTCTCATGTTATATAACCCTTGTTTCGGCTCCATATATATATATAAATAAATATATATATATATATATATATATATATATATATATATATAGCCCTTGTTTGGACTCTATTAAAAATGCATTTTTGAATAGTAATATTTTAGAGAATGTGTGTGTATATATATATAGCCCTTGTTTGAACTCTATTAAAAATGCATTTTTGAATAGTATATATATTTCAACCAAACATTCTCCAAAATATTACTATTCAAAAATGCATTTTT
>CAIGRP010101160.1:0-17843 GCA_903798385.1 Fraxinus cuspidata | reverse complement strand
ATCTTGAGGGGGCATTTGTAGACATTAAAAAAAAATTACGAATAATGGATTTGGCCAATTTAAATAACTAGCCCAATTAAATTTACTGAATTAAAACCCACTAAGGCCCATAAAATTTTAAAGGCTCGTCCCATTATTTCTAAATCCATAATTATTCAATTATAATCAATTTAATTGAATTAATTGAGTGGTTACCAAAATTGGTCACAGATTTCCCCTATAAATAGAGCCAATGGTTCATAAGAAAAGGGAGAAGAAAAAGAGGTGAAAGTACCGAAAAAAATCACGAAGTGCTGAAGAAATTTCAAAGTCGAAAGAAGATAAGAAATCATCTCAACTTCAAATCCGGTAAACACGAAAAAGATCAAAATCTTCTTCAAATCAAGCAAACTCAAGAAGATCAAAGTCTTCTTCGAATTAAATCAAAATCAAATCTAAGTTTCGAAGTGCAAATCTAAGCTCCGAAATTCAAGTATCAAACAAATCAAGTTTTTTTGGCAAATCAAATTATCAACAAATCTTAAAGCCTATGATTCAACCCACGTAGCTCCTCGTCTTCAAACATTCAGATCATTAATCAGAGGATTTTTCAATTTTGCAATTACAACAAGATTCATATTTATTTGTATTTTTCAAAAATACAATTTGTAACGATTTTTGTATTTTAATACGCGAAATCCGTCACACAATGAAGTTGAACGGTGCCAACTACAATTCATGGAGTAAATCCATGATACGTGCTATTAGAGCAACCAATAGCATTTGAGGTATTTAATATGATCTTATCATGGCTCACACATTCAGTAGAACCCAACCGGTCTAAAGGACTTGTTCATGCTAAAACAACTCATCAAGGGTGGAAAAACCTTAAAGATCAGTGTTTTTTTTTTAACATAAGAATGCACTGCAATTTATCAAATTCATAAGTCATTAGCCTTCCCTCTCAAGGTATTATGATAGTATCAGCCTATTTCACAAAGCTCAAGGGTCTTTGGAACGAGTTATAGTTATTGAACATTCCTTGTAACTATATTAATGAACACACAAGCCATATAGAAGATCGGATGATATAGTTTCTCATGGGCATCGATGATGTCCACAATAACATTCTTGCCAATATTCTCGTGATGTCACTATTGCCAAATATTCATCATGCTCATTGAGATGGAACACTACAAATAACATCGGAAGCAATTGATAACTTTCTCATGCCATCACAATTCAGAGCCACCATAACAATCTCTTCAACAAATGTAAACGGTGTGACCATCGCAATAGAGATGGACATATAATTGAAATTTGATGGGCTCTATGCAAATATTGTTACAGAAGGGGCTACATTGAAGATGTGTAGATTCAAAACTAGCACTTGGACTTCCAACAACTCATTAGCTAAATGGAATCAACACGATCAATCTCGACAACAACAACATGGTTCTCGTTCTTTTCATAATGCCAATGCAACGGAGTCTTCACAATCCATACATGGAGTCAATTATCAATAGAATAACTCGTTGAATAGTACATATGGACTTTATGCCAATCAATTACAACTAATGCCCGTCCATTATCTCTAATGACATCGAATCATTTACTAAAGATAACAATGCTTATGCAAATGCTTCAGTTATGCTCTCTTCCTTTAATGCCATTAGTTTTGTGTTTCACTAAGCAATGAATCTTGGATGGTGGCGTAAAAGACAGTATTACAATTTACAACTAATTCCACTATTTTCACCCACGTAGAAACATCACCAATACCTTTGTCAACTTACCTACTGGATCCTCGGTCTCCATAGCCTTCATTGGAACTATACGATTTATTCTTGGTATATGGTAATTTATATTTTATGTGTTCCATCTTTTAATTTAAATTTGATGTCTCATAGTAAACTCACTACTGCTCTAAATTGTCGTCATTCTCTTTCCCACTTTTTTGTCTTGCAGGATTTGGCCACGGTTAATTGACTTAGGTAAGAAGCGTTGCATACCTCGCATCAAGTTTCTCCACTTTGGCTTAATGAAATGGGTAAGTTTCACTACGGGTCTCCGACTTTTCCATTTTGTAGCAATTTAGTTTATATTCAATTTGTATCCCCCCTTCGTTCCCAAATTTCATTAATTAGCACAAGTGATCTTTCATGACTATTTCCATCCCATTTTTGTCGTGAAGAACTTGTAAAATGACATTTCTATCCTTTTTAACTTAAAAGAAATTAAAAAGAGAAAAAAGAAAAAAAATATAAACAAAAATAAATTAAATTAACTAAAATGTCAAATGAATAGGAAAAAAAATAATATTTTCCTTTTCCATTTCACATCTATTCCATCATTATCTTCTCCTTTACCCCGCGTCCTCACTCCATCACATGATCATAGCTACCACCATCAGTCGCCTCAACTATTACCATCTCTTCCTCAATTGGTAGTCGTAATTACAATAATCACTTATCACCGTCTATTTTAGTTTATTTTAAGCTAAAGGGTATAATTGTCTTTTGTACAAGATTTAATGGCGAAATTGGATGAAAATTGTTAGGAAGGATAGTTTTTGTAAATTAGTCTCCGTTTGATGACCATTATTTTGAATTTTCTTATTTTTTTTATAACTGTGGGTGTTCGGGTCAATTTGAGCGCACCTCGACTAATTTCACGAGGCCCTTAAGTTAATAATTGGGTACTCACCTCAGTGGTCCTATGAGGACTCGAACTGGTGACCATTGATGAGCAAACCCAAGGCTTAACCAATTGAGCAACCCCTTATGATTAAAAAAAAATGAAGTTTTAAATAGTGATTTTTTTGGAAAATGCATTGTTAAAAAATAGGAATTTTTTTTTAATTTACGTGTAAAATATTTTATTGTGTAAATGTATAGTTCAAAATGAATATTAAAATTAAAGAATTTTGTTTTAAGGGCTTAATAAAAGGTGAGGGACGGAAGGTGGATAAAAATTAAATGAGACTAAATTCCTACAAAATGAAAAGGTTAGGGAGCCAAAGTGAAATTTATCCGAATAAAATTTGCCAGGAGAGCCCCTCTTCCCTAAAATCCTCTCTCCGTGTCTGTGTTTATATATTTATCCAAAACCCTAGCCTCTTTCAGCAGAAAAAAGAAAAGTAGAGAAAAAAGGAAAAAGGAGAGAGCCCTACTGTTAATCAGCCGAGCCATTTTTAGGAAGCAATCAGAAATCTGTAATTCCTGTGCGTAAAAATGATTTGAAGAGGAAAAGCTGAAAATTATTTGAAGTATGTTCAACCTTCTCGAGCAATTTGTTTACATGTAATTATTGAGGCGAATCTTCTTTCTATATTTCAGGAGGCAGTGGTCGAGTAAGAACGATGTTACTGTTGTTTGAAACGCCGGCGGGTTTTGCCCTTTTCAAAGTATTGGATGAAGGCAAGCTCTCTAAAGTTGAGGTACTGATTTGTTCAAACTCTATCTGGGTTTTTCTTTTTTCATTAATTTTGGTTTTTTAGTTATTTGATGGAGGCAACCTTATTGCTTGCAGGACTTATGGAAGGAATTTTCCACTGCTGACTCGGCTCGACAGGTGATTTCCTTGTTGCTCAATATTTTATGAGGCCACCTCGCATATGCATGCATACTGAAAACACATAAAAGAGAAATATTTCTTTATGTGAATATTTCTTTATGATTGTTCCAGCAGTAGTCTGCAATTTACGATTCGGGGTAATGTACGCAAATAACTTTTAACTTTCCAGAAAAAAAAACAATACAATTTTTGGACTGTAATGATTCCATACAGAAAATATCCTGTTTGTGATGCAATTAGTGACTGTTGTGATGCCAACAACAGGTTGTCAAGCTAAAAGCTTTTTCCAAGTTTGAGAACACATCAGAGGCTCTATCAGCAGCTACCTTATTGATAGAAAGTAAGCCTAGCAAAGGTCTTCGCAAATTCTTGCGCTCCCATTGCGAAAGTGACATTTTAGCTGTGGCTGATTCAAAACTTGGGAATGCAATTAAGGAGAAACTGGTGAGTTGTCACCATAGACTATGAGCTTGTTACATGATTGATCAGTGGTTCAGTTGTGTTGCCTGCATTGGTTTCTGCCATTTAATTAATGATTTATTACTTGCAGCAAATTGAATGTGTTCACAACAATGCTGTCATGGAACTGATGAGAGGGGTCAGAAGTCATTTGACTGAACTCATATCTGGACTAGCTGCCCAAGATTTGGCTCCAATGAGTTTGGGTTTATCTCACAGCCTTTCAAGATACAAGTTAAAATTCAGCCCAGATAAGGTGAATTGCTATATTCTGACACGATTAAATTTTTCTACGATTGTTTTTGGAAAATATAAACAATGGATTGGGCAATATACTATCTAAGACATGTTATTGAAACTGTGTTAGAGAACAATACTCTGTCTAGAGAATAAAACCTGACAATACTCCACAGGATTTTCACATTAATTTGTGTATGTCATGGTACTAGGAGTATTATAATTGACTACATGATACTTGTTGAGTTGGTAAATATCTGTCAATAATATGCTATTTTTTTTATAACAAAATATTTTGCTATTGATCTTTAGGGAAATCTTACATGATCTTATAACCGTTTACTTTTCCTCGTGAAAAAATGAAGTTAATGCCTTAATGAGAAACTTTTGGCAACTATGTTTTCTGTTTTAAGGGGAAAAAATGGGAATTTTCTGATTTGAAAAAGGAAAGAGTACTCAGTATAGTTCTCCAACTTTATAAAAATTTATGTGAAGTTTGATGATATCATTGACCGTTAGTATCCATTCCTCTGATGGGTCGTTATGTGAAGTCATAATTGATTCTGTGGTTGCTTTTGCCCCGTCATGAATCCAATTAACAGTTTCTTTCCTTTTGTAATTGGTTGTGTGCTTCTCATTTTATTCATGTGCCAGACAATATTTAATTTTTCATTATTTTTTTTTTGGTTAGTGGAAGAGTTAATAATCAAAATCCAAAATGAACATGGCCTCGAGTTACTTGAGTGTTACTTATTGTCTCAAATCTTTTGCTGTTAATTTATAAGGCTCTTTGTTTTCGAACTAGGTTGATACAATGATCATACAAGCCATTAGCTTGTTGGATGACCTTGACAAAGAGCTGAACACATATGCAATGAGAGTAAGGGAATGGTATGGTTGGCATTTTCCANAACTAGGTTGATACAATGATCATACAAGCCATTAGCTTGTTGGATGACCTTGACAAAGAGCTGAACACATATGCAATGAGAGTAAGGGAATGGTATGGTTGGCATTTTCCAGAACTTGCAAAGATTGTACAAGACAATATCCTTTATGCCAAGACGGTGAAGTTGATGGGTAACCGTACAAATGCTGCGAAACTTGATTTTTCTGAGGTAGAGATTTAACTTCTGCATGCTCCCCTCATCTACTCCAGCTATAAAAATAGACACGCTCGAAAATAGTGTGATAGCTCGGAATATGATTCTGTTGATGCTATGGGAGCCCTAGACTTGGAATATGATTCTGTTGGTGCTTATATGTGTTGTTAAATTGTTTATAGATACTTCCAGAAGAGGTCGAGACTGAACTAAAAGAGGCAGCCATGATTTCTATGGGAACCGAAGTTAGTGACCTTGATTTGGAAAATATCAAAGAATTGTGCAACCAAGTTCTTTCACTGGCAGAATATAGAGCTCAACTGTTTGATTATTTAAAAAGCAGGATGAACACCATTGCTCCAAATCTCACTGCTCTTGTTGGAGAACTTGTTGGTGCTCGTCTTATCGCTCATGGAGGAAGCTTGTTGAATCTTGCTAAGCAACCTGGAAGTACAGTTCAGATACTTGGTGCAGAAAAGGCTCTTTTTAGAGCTCTGAAAACAAAGCACGCAACTCCTATGCATTTTCCAGAACTTGCAAAGATTTTACAAGACAATATCCTTTATGCCAAGACGGTGAAGTTGATGGGTAACCGTACAAATGCTGCGAAACTTGATTTCTCTGAGGTAGAGATTTAACTTCTGCATGTTCCTCTCATCTACTCCAGCTATAAAAATAGACACGCTAGAAAATAGTGTAATAGCTCGGAATATGATTCTGTTGATGCTATGGGACCCCTAGACTTGGAATATGATTCTGTTGGTGCTTATATGTGTTGTTAAATTGTTTATAGATACTTCCAGAAGAGGTCGAGGCTGAACTAAAAGAGGCAGCCATGATTTCTATGGGAACCGAAGTTAGTGACCTTGATTTGGAAAATATCAAAGAATTGTGCAACCAAGTTCTCTCACTGGCAGAATATAGAGCTCAACTGTTTGATTATTTAAAAAGCAGGATGAACACCATTGCTCCAAATCTCACTGCTCTTGTTGGAGAACTTGTTGGTGCTCGCCTTATCGCTCATGGAGGCAGCTTGTTGAATCTTGCTAAGCAACCTGGAAGTACAGTTCAAATACTCGGTGCAGAAAAGGCTCTTTTTAGAGCTTTGAAAACAAAGCACGCAACTCCTAAATATGGTCTTATATACCATGCATCTTTAATTGGTCAAGCAGCACCAAAACACAAGGGTAAAATTTCTCGATCTCTTGCTGCCAAAAGTGCGTTGGCTATTCGATGTGATGCTCTTGGAGATGGCCAAGATAATTCTATGGGAATGGAAAATAGATTAAAGGTATTTCAGTTTCCAGATTTAGGAAAAGGATATATGCTTTCTGTTTATTGTTGTTTCTTGTTAGAACGTCTCTCACACTTAACTTCTGTAGCTTGAAGCACGGCTGAGAAACTTAGAAGGCAGAGAGTTGGGTCAGTCTGCTGGATCTGCTAAAGGCAAACCCAAGATAGAATTCTATGACAAGGACCGTAAGAAGGGTTCAGGAGGATTGATCACCCCAGCCAAGGTCTCTGATTTATTTCACTTCCTTGATGCTATCATATATTTCACTTTTGCATATGCCTTAATTGACATCGTTATCTATGCAGACATACAATCCTTCAGCCGATTCAATTCTTGGGCTGACTGAGCCATCGTCCCAGAAGAATGCAGACGAGGTACCTGTTATAAATGAAGAGCAACAAAAAAAGAAAAAGAAGAGGAAGAGTGCTAATGCAGAAGAAGACACTGTCACGTCAAACAATGCAGTCAACGATACAGAACCGAATAGTGAGGCAGTCAGGAAAAAGGAAAAGAAGAAGAAAAAGCAATTAGCTGAAATTGCTGATTTGCAGAATGAAGTTGATAATGCTGAAGCGGGAGAAAAGAAAAAGAAGAGAAAACGTGCAGAGCCAGATGGAGAAGTTGAACGCCCCTCCAAAAAGAAAGACAAAAAGAAGAAGAAAAGCCAAGAGTGATCTGTTAGAAATCTGCAAAAGCAGTACATTTGAGTTTCTTGGGCAGGTGGTGTTTTGTAAAATCTAATTCTCTGTAGCATCGATGAACTTATTTTAGCTTACATCATTTTTGTAGCAGGAAGTTGGAGAACGTTTTCAAGCAAAGACAATTATTATGAGGAATTTTTGGCAGCCAATTACATGCACAAGAGCTCAGCACAAGGAAAACTGCTTTTAGTTTTGAGGCGTGTTATAGTTTCTACTGCAATTTTTCTATTAGAACTGATGACAGGATCTCATTTCTTTTGGCTGCTGGTGCACATTTACGGGAGCTTCACAATGGTGAATGATTTCGTGAAAAATGGGAAGTGGAGAAGATATAAGCTCGATTTCGTTGCTTTTCGGCAGCCTTTTAGATGATTTTATGCTGCTGAGTTTATAAATCTGGCCTTGTGACTTACATCTCGGAATCTAATCAATGTGTTGGGAGGGTTATTTTGTGCTGTTATTGATTATTGATTCGAGATTTTGATTTTTGATCTTCATCCTATTCAAAACATTTTGGTTCTAGTTTTGGGAAATTTGATAAGCTTGTTCTTAATCTCAATAAGAAGATTCTATCGTTAGTTAAATTACAAATTTTAGGAATCAGCTACCATGACTAAGATTTGACTAAATGATATTAAAAAATCTTAGCAGATTGAATTCTTTGTATTTCAATATTTTATTGAGATTCAAATCTATTAACCTTTTTATAACAAAAAGTTTAAGTTACATCTTCGGTCAATGGTACATTGTTGAATGATCTACTTTAATCTTGTTAGGATTGTTGACTTAAAAAAGTTGATCTTTAACCAGGCATTTGTCTTGCATGTTACCTACACACTCTGCCCTCATTTTTTCCAAAAAATAATTGTTCTCTCAACTACAATTTTTTTTTCATGAAATAATATTACACGAAACTAAAAACTTACCCTTTTTTTCTCAACTACAAATTATTCAGGAAATAAATATTCAAAAAATTACAATTTGAAATAACTAAAACAACAATTGTTAACATCAAAATTACCAAACAGAAAATATCAAAATCACCAAACAGGAAAAAGGGCTAGCTATCGTTAACATCCTGACAGTCAATTCAATCGCTGGTACACATATTAGAGTTGGGTGCATAAGAGAAACGAAAAGAGATTAGCTAGATTTTAAAGAATTGTATACATTTAACATTAACCATGCTTGTATATAGTAGTCAGAGTTGAACAAGCATTGCACGTTATTGTAAAATGCTTTATTGGTGATGTAAAAGTGATATTTGATATCAATTTTTTGGGAGGATTTGATGAGTTTTAAACGAACTATAGAAAATAAAATTTAGGATAAAAATTTAAGAAAATAAAATTGTCCTCTTAAAACTCAATTTCTATGATTCAAATTTTTTTTATTATGAAATATTACAAATAAGCAACATTTTTATATTACATTTGATACATAAGAATTAATTGCTAATATATGAATTTAAAAACACACTAAAATTTCTCTAGGTACATGAATAGAAATATTTTCATATATAATAACTCTAGATTCATTGAGTCTAAATTAATATAAATGTTAATTAATTGATAATTAATAACATGAAATTCATACATGATAAGATTTTTTAAAGTATTTATTATATATTGAAAAATGAAAAATAAAATATTATTGAAATAATTGAATTGTAGTAGGGTTAAAATCGTTAAAAAAATAATTCTCCTTGATATGATATTTAATATATTATAGATAAGAGATGACTCTTCACTCTTTGAGGAACAAGTATTTTTTTTTATTTAAATTTGGAGGGACCCTAACTCCACTTGTATTTTCCATTGGTTGGCGTGACTCCTTGTGTTACGGTAAGTTTCTTTTATTAAGTTTATTTTCTTGTCCAATTAAGTTCTCCGGTAGAAATTGATTTCGTAATATCTTTCTTGATCTCGAGGAATTCATGTGCTAATTTTAAGAAATTGACAAGGTAGCTTTCTTAACCAATATTTCTTAAATAAAACATGTCGAAGATCATATCCGGTTACCAGGGGTAGAGCTAGGATTTTCGTTTAGTTCGGGCATAATTTAATTGACCTTGCAGCCACTTGTTTATGTGAAAAATGCAAGGAACTCATCTGTCTTATATGCTGTAATGCAAACCTCTTGCGGCCTTGCGTTTCTAGTAGTTCAACAAACAATATTTTTTTTTTCATTTATTTTGCATTAAGCTATAGGATTTCTTTATAATATTTGAAGTAATAAGGAATTATCATATATTCGAGGGTTCTTGGGATATCTATTATTGATTATACACCTGCGAAAATTACAGCAATGGGAGTCCTTTCTAACTCTGTAAGATCGGAAGATATATCCATTGATGCAAGAAGAATGATTGATACTAATAAAAAAAAAGTTATTCTGCCAATTACTTTGCTTCTTTATCAATAATCAGTCCACCAGCCTCAAAAAATTATGATTCAAGAGTACACTCAATGATTGCGGTCAACGTTACAAATGAAATCATGTTTGTTAACATACTACTCTCTCCATATTTATGCATACCACCAATACCCAACCCCACCCACAACAAATATTGAAATCCCAACATGTAAATATGTGGAAAAATAGCAATTACATTCCCCTTTATAGGCACACCCAATAGAAAAAGAAAAGAAAAAAATGAAACAACAGAGAAACTTATAAGATTGCAACATTCACCATGGAAGTGAAAACCATTGTTATAGAAACAGTCATTGCATCAACAAAATACTTATTAATTCTATCTTATCTACCCTCGGAACTTAGTAAAATAAAGCAAAATACTCTAAATTCTATCTTATCATCCACCCTCAGAACTAAGTTTGCAGATTGCAATTCACAAAACTCCAGGCACAAGACGAACATCCAATTAAGTTCACTTAATTAAGTGCACAACATCCAATTCACTTTAAATCAAAAACATATGTCTAACCTTAGAACAACATCCAATTACTGAATTGAGTTCACCTATGTACTCTTCTTAGCCTCATGCAGGGGCTTCCAATTGACTCCAAGCTCAAGCAGCTTGTGAGTTTTGCCTGCAAATGAATTTCATAAGAATCATAAAATTGATACATGATTTTAAATCATACACAAGACCCTATAAAAGATTAATCAAACGCAAGACTCAAATCAAATTAACAAATAATAAAAAAAGAAATGAGAGGGCTTTCGGGCTTCACCTTCTTCCGTCGACTATCGAATTAACTTCTTCTTCTTTACCAATTCATTGAGTTCATGGTTCAGTGGTAAGTGGTTCACGCCTTCTTTTGCCAAAAAGGAATCACTGCTGTTGGCTATGCTACCGTTTTCGTTTCCCGCTTATGATGTCGACGGAAGGAAGGCGACATCACTCAAGGGCTCAAAAAGACGAGAGTGAGAGGCTGATGAATAGTCGTGCGCTGCTTTGGTACTTGTTATCGCAAATCGACAGATGAATTGTAATAAAATGGATAATTGGTATTGGTAGGGCTGTCATGAATTGAATTTTGATCTGAATTCAATGAAATTAATGGAATATGAGTTTAGGGTATCAATCCGATAACCAATCAAAATTTGAATCCGATAATCCGTTAACAAAATGGATCAAATAGGATATAGGTCAATCCGATCCGATAAAAATCCGATTTGTTATAAATAGTTGAATCGGTAAAATATTTTTATAGCATGTTATTTTTCACTAAAATAAATAAATAAATTTAGTATAAAAAAGTAATCAAATTCAAAGTATAAAAAAAAATAATAATAAGAAAGTCAATCCACGTGTACACAGTTTTCTAAAATGTGTAATGCTTTGCGAGGCGTGGAGGTTTTGGACTAGGCGAGTCAAACGAAACATGGGCGTAAAAAAAAAAAAGATATTTTTTTTATTTTAATATGATTTTAAATTTTTAATCAATCTAAAAATTATTTAATAATACATACAAATTATAGTATCAAATGTAGTTTTAAGAGTGAAAAAAAAATTCGATAAATAAGATATAATATAATAGTGCTAATTGAAATATTTGAAAAGTTTTAAATTTTTATTAATTAGTAAAAGATAGGAAAAACAATTAGTTTAATAAATATAAATAACTATTTATATAACAATATAACACACTACAATCAAACCAAAAGTATAATACACTTAGCCAAATCAAATGTACAATGTACTACAACCAAATTAAATAAATTCTCATCTCACATCGAAAATTTATAAAAAAAATGTTTGAAAATATCATCTATAAATAAGCGAGTCAATAAATGGGTAAGCAACATTTTGTGCCTTTAAATCCAATTAGCTAAAAGTTAAAAAATGTGAAAAAAATTATAATTATTAAACGCTTTTAAGAATTGGAAAAATTGAAAAAAAAAAATTCAATATTGATTTCATTTTCTTAATTTCTTTAATTTCGGATCAGATTATCGGATCGGATATTCGATAACATAGAAAATCGGATATGAATTTTACAATCAAATATCCTTTGGATAATCTGATCAAATCGGAAAATTATTCTTATTGAATTGGATTTGGACGATCTAATTCATGTCCTATCCATTTATAACATAACCCTTTGTTGTCTTGATGTTTACGTGAAGGCCTCATGATCCCGTGTGTAAAAAGAATAATATTATTAGGAAAGATGTGAAAAGTCCAACCAAATATAAGTGCTCTCTCGTTTTTCTTGCGTAGAGATGTGGAGAATTCATTCGTTTGCTCTCATTTACTCTTCAATTCATTATTTATAAGTCACATGTATGAACTTAAGCATCGAATTAGAATCACGGCAATTTTTTGGTGTATTTTATGTCTAGTAATGGGTCGAACCTTATGAGAGCTCTGCCCATGGGTGGCGTGGGCTTGCATTTAACAAGCTCATGGTAGAGTAAAGTTCGGAGAGGGTGTGTGGAAAATTAAATTTTAAATATTGGGAGATGTGGGCGATACATATAAAAAATTTTAGTGTAATTTGTAAAAAAATAAAAAGTGTGGGACACAATTAGGATTATTCATTTTTAATTTTGACAATGTTTAATGGTCATACTATGGAGATTGGACGATGGAGTGGTTTGCTTCAAAGAAAAAACGTCAAAAAACATGAATTCCACTGTCTACCCTATTAATAGTAACGGCTGCTTAAGTTTAGAGCAGAGAAGATTGCGAAAATGGCTGCTGGCGTTTCATTCGGCGACTGCTATCTTCTTTCTCGTTCTTCTTCCCCAATTCCCACAAATCGTCATCCACCCGTTTCTTTCCTATTTAAACCCAAAAGATTCCCAATTACAAAAATAGATGCTACTTCACTCTCCTCATCCTCCTCCCAGCAAGGTATGTGCTCTCCAGTTCGATCTACATCTAATCATTACTCGTTCTAGTTCAAAATTTAACAATCAAGTTTTTTTCTTGGCCCTTTAATCGATGTGCCTCGCTCTGTATGTGTGAATTCTAAATCGGGATGAGCACAGCTTCAAAAATTGGGCTTTATCCGTGTTAAATGAGTAATTAATTTTGTTTTGATTGTGTTATATTTTTATGTTGTTCATATTGATATTGTGGCTATTTCAGGATTTGGGTTCTCAATTGAGAGGACGACAGACAAAGATCGTAATGCACAGATGTCGGCTGTTAGACAGTTAACTGGCTCACTTACAGCTGCTGAGGGGCTCCGCTTTGCTATTGTCCGTACTTCCGTTTGGCATATGTTTATTACATTGATATTTGGTGTTTATTTTTGTTTTTATTGTTGCGTTGACTTCTATGTTTTTTTACGGGGGAGGATTGGGGTTCCTTTTGCTTGTGTTCCAAATGCTTGCTTCTTTTTGTATATTTTGGGCTTTCCTGGACGTGGATTTGTTGTTTTTGTATAAAGGTGGTGGCACGTTTCAATGAAATTATCACGAAGCCGCTATTGGAGGGAGCTTTGGACACTTTCAAGAAATACTCAGTTAAAGAAGAAGATATTGATGTGAGCAACCAACTACTATCGATTATGCTTCATTTGTTTGCCTCTTTTTGTTACTTGTAATTGCTAGAGTTTATGAGCATAATTTAAGTTAGTACTATATGAATGATTAAAATGTTGTGATAAGTAGTTTATATGCCTTTATGTATGATGGAAATGTTATCCTTGGCACAATATGTATGTTATCTCTTCATGGAGTTATTTTAAGTTGCACACTGGCCCTTATCTTGCCAATTACAAGCTTCTAGGTAGCTCAGTCTTGCAGTATTAATTCTTTAATCAATTGATAACTTTTCGCTAACACTAGGAAGGCCCATCTGCATCTCTTGTTCCTCCAAACTCTGAGTAAATAATGTTGAACAGAAAGATAGATTTTCAGAATAATTGATATTTTGAAAAATGCAGGTAACTCGAAAGTGTTGCGAGCACATTAATAAAACAACTATACATTCATTGGACTCCACGGTGGGGTTGAGTTTCTAATACTTACGTGGTAGACAAATTTAAATTGAGGATAAGAATTATTTTAGACTGGAAGATATTCATTTATTTTATCACAATGGTGAGATGAATAGTTTTTGCAGTGACCTTTTCGTTTCCCTAGTTTTTCTGGATGCTTTTCTTTTTGCCACAATTGTATACATTTAAATTTTTAATGTTGGTCTGCCTGTCAAAAAACTTTTATGCTTGAATATATACATATAGCATTATCCTATTCTCTTTGCATTAGGTTGTGTGGGTTCCTGGTAGTTTTGAAATTGGCGTGGTTGCTGAGAAGCTTGGAAAGTCACGAAAATATCAAGCAGTTTTGTGTATTGGAGCTGTGGTAAGCTTTTCTTCCACAAGTTCCAAATGTTTTGGTGATATTTCTTTTATTTTGCATGCCTCCCGTAATTTGTTTTCATATTTTTATTATTTGCATTTTCTGCCACAGCTCAAGGTCGTTATTTATTTTCAATTGTCTACTATCCATCTTTGTGGAGGCTATCGAGTTTCATTATATTTTTGCCTCTTCTTGGTTCTCCTTGTATGCTTATCATTATTCTCAATTACTAAATGAAATTTATCTTCTTTACCCTTTTTGACCAGTAGATTCGTGGTGATACTTCCCATTACGATGCTGTGGCAAATTCAGCTGCATCTGGAGTACTCACTGCATGTCTAAATTCAGGTGGGTTGATTTTGACATTAGAATTATATTGAGTCCGCCCACCCCCATTTACTCCTGCATAAATCCATGCACATAATTACAGCTAAAGCCTACAAATTTCTGTGTCATTTGGCAATGCTGGCATTTTTATAATGTTACTGTCAATTAACTTATTAGTGTACCTGTTTAATTTGTATCATTTACTGCTAATGGAAAAATTGTATTCCAAGTTCTCTAGAATATTTCGTTAAGACTATTGTTTTTGGAGACCTGTTATCTTAACATCTTTGAAGTTTTTCAAGTAGATTGGTGATGTTGTATCATTAGGCCCTTGTTTGACATTCATTCTATTTCTCATTTTTTTTTTCTCTTTCTTCATTTCAACCACATATTCTATCAATAAAATAATATTACGCATAAACCTAAAAATTCTCCTTACTTTTTAATCACATATTCTTCCATCAATCACTATTCCAAAATCTATTATTTCACCAAAATGGATGTCAAACACAAGCTAGATGGTTAGTCATTGCTTGCCTGACCTTGATGGATAGTTTCTTGTCATCCCTGTTGCCAAGGGGCTAATTCTTTTGCTGGAATAACTTTATTAAATTACAACATGTATATAGGGATGTTTATTCATAAATTATAGTTCTGTATTTTATTTTTTGAACAATTGGTTGATTTCTGGCCTCAAACACAGTGATCCCGTTTTCATGTATATCTTTTCTTATTGGAATAAGTTGAGAGTTCTGTATTTTTTTTTTTTGAAAACAATTGGTTGATTTCTGGCCTCTAACACAGTGATCCCATATTCATGTATATCTTTTCTTATTGGATTAAGTTGAGAGGTGGCAATATCCATCACCTCTTTTCATAACCTTTCGAATATATTTAATCATTTCCCAGATATAATTTTTGTTTCCTTTGGTTACTTCATATATTTAGTCTGTAAATGAACTCTTCCTGAAAAATGGATCAGTGCAAGCTTGCCGCACCCCGACATTAAAATCACATTGGAAATTATGTAGGAGCAAAATGCTCGTCCATGTGATAAGGGATGGATAAATGCGGACTTAAACATCTCAGACTCTTTTCCATCAAACTAAGGAAAGAGTAATGTACAGTTTTGTGGATAGATGGTTTAGGGCAAGCAGTCGTCCAAGACTCCGAGCAACTTTTGTTCCGTACTTCATGTATTTCATCTGAATATGTACATGCCCTTGCAGGCAAGCACCATACACCCAAATGGCACACACACACTACTTAAAATCCCTGAAGTTTTCTTAAGTTCCATCATTGTGACACAGTTTTGATTGCTATTGCTTTGACTGAAATTTGATTGACCGATGAGCTTCTATTTGCAATGATTTGCAGGAGTTCCTTGCATATTTGGTGTTTTGACATGTGATGACATGGAGCAGGTAAAACTGCAGAACATTTCTCTCTTGGGCTATGGAAACTGTAATGTTGTGTAATACTAATTGGAGCTTTTTAAGTCAGTTTACTCAAAGCTTTATGTGTCTGTAGAATTTCTCATGTTTTCTTTTTCTTTTTGGTCAAACACATTTTTTTCTATTGAGTTCATGATAATTGCAGGCTATAAATCGAGCTGGTGGAAAGGCGGGAAATAAAGGTGCTGAAGCAGCTTTAACAGCTGTAAGTTGATACCATCATGTCATAATATTTTTCTTGTTACCATTGTTTTCCTTCCTTTTGGTGTTTAGTGTTATGGTTTTGCTAATCGCTTATGACCTTGGGGAGAAATAAGGCTGTACCTTCTTCTCCCTTGATCTGCTTCTACTTTATATTGCATGTTTACCTGAATTATCATCTATAATGACTGTGTTCTTGTCCATAATACTGTAAATCACAATGCGTGGATTATTCATGAGGGGCCGACCTGTCTGTATTTGCTTCCTCTCTCTGTGCATATGGTTGCAACAAATGGTTGTATGATAAGTTAAACTGCAGTAGAATGAGAGGCAAAGGAGAAGAAGGCTTAGGTGTTGTATTTTATCTGGTTTGAAATATTAAGATATTGTAGACTGTCCGTTCCAAATCTGAAGATGTTTTAGATGGAGTTTTCAGTTTTGTATATTTACTTTCTTGAACATGCAGTCACAAGATCCTGAGATTGTCTTTCTCCTCTTTTGAAGACATAATTTACATAAATAAATAAGTTATCTACTCTAAAATTTGGTGATTCAACATGCTATTAGAGAAGATAGAGTTTTTGTGTTCAAGTTTTTCGACCACCCATTTATGAAAATTGCGCACATCGTAAGCCTTGATGAAAGCACGTTATAATTTTTTTTTAAAAATAATTTTCTTCCCTCTCTCTTAGCTTAAGCTTCTAGACGAGAGATATTCCAACAATAAATAACCACTTTGACGACCCTGAAATTTTATGCTTGAATTTGTTGTGTTCATTTGTTCATTTTGAAGTGTGATCCTAATATCGTTAGTTTATTTCTGGGTTGTTTTGCAGATTGAGATGGCATCCTTGTTTGAGCATCATCTGAAGTTTTAACATGGTTCCAGCTTCTTTCTCCACCTATACCCCATCGTGTTGAAGAGCTGATTGTTCTATAATTTTCAAGAGAACCTAAATTGTCCTCGTGTTTGAGAATGAAAATTGGTCGAATAAACTCTTTAGGTAATGACGTGAAAGTTGTACTATATACTTTTTTGTAACATCGAGTCAGTTCATTGGAATTTAATTCATGACAAGCAAGGTTTTTGGTCTTCGTTTTCGCTGCTTGGGACTTGTACTGCATCCCAAATCCTCGACGCAACTGGCACATATTGCATAGACCTAAACAGTTCGCAACCATATTAGAATACAAAGGGTAATTAGTATTGTCTGTGGTTACTTTCCCAGATGTAGTTATATTTGACCTATTTGTAGATAGATGTAGGGATGAATTGAATCTCAAACCACTTTTAGGTATCATTTTCATTGGAAGATCACCTATCTTTGGGAGATCAAGAATGATGCGAAATAGTTTGAAGAAAAAATTATAAATTAACTAATAAATAGAAGAAATAAGGAGAATTTACGAACGTGAGTAACTTTCAGTTCGATTATCTAATTTTTGTGAGTAGTGCAATTTGAAAGCATTTTTCAATTTTGCACATTTTTGACCGTTGACGTTATCAAACTTCAGGGTCAAATTCGTTGTTTAGGGGCTCGTTGTAGCACCCCCCCCTCGCACTCCCCCCCCCCTCTCTCTCTCTAATTAGTTTAATGATGTTTTTGTCCTTTTTTTTTTTTTAAAGTATTTTAGTACTATTCAAATTTATTTTGTAGTTTTTTAGTTTTACTAGTCGTATGCTCGTACATTGTACGGGCTTAGGTATTTATAAGGTAATGTTAGTGTA
>CAIGRP010101158.1:0-26403 GCA_903798385.1 Fraxinus cuspidata | reverse complement strand
ATTGCATCAATCATTCTTCTTAATTCTTGATTCTTGATCGTAGGTTCTGGATCTTCCTCTTTAATATGATTTCTCTTGTATTCTTATGTTGATGAGATAACACAAAGAATGAGAATCACATATGAATTGAGGACTATAACCATATTTATAGTTTTCATATGTATTTGACACATTGTCAAATATAACCCTAATGAATCATATATCTATATATATAATCCGACCCATACTTTATTTAAATGTCATAAGTCCAATAATTTAATTTTTTATCATATCACTTTAATTGGATTCAACTTTAAGATAGTTTTATACACGATTAATTACATATGTAGGGCCACACAACAAAATAATAAACTCAACAATCTCCCTCTTGGGCTACATATATTACCTTATAAATGTGTAACGTCAAAACTTTTACTATCATAATCAAAAGTATCTTTGAATAATCTCGTCCATTAATTATATTAATATAGGATCAAAACGGTCTTCGTTACACATATCATAACTAAATCCTCAATAGTCACGTATATCAACACAATCAAATGACACGGATCAAGTGTGGATGTGTAGCATGGAAATTACATGTAATGTGATCCAAAAATGCTTATTTCCAATTGGTTCCACCTCAATAGTCACGTATATCAACACAATCAAATGACACGGATCAAGTGTGGATGTGTAACATGGAAATTACATATAATGTGATCCAAATATGCTTATCTCCAATTGGTTCCACCTTATTCTTTAATGAGATCAATCATAAACTTTAATCAGAGTGAAATTGAACTAAATACTTTATTTCTAAAATAAATCGAATATCCATGAATAAAAAATGTATCTAAAACAGAAAATATCCTAATACAAACTCCTACTCAACTGACATATCATCAAAATATGCAACACCCATGTGAGTATTATGCTCATGAAAGAACTTAGGTGGTAGCCATTAGTAAATGGATCCATGATTATGGAGTTTATCATAATATGTTTTATAGAAACCTAACAACTTTGAATTCTTCCCTTGAAAATTAGGAACTTAATATCTATAAATTTTGACATCATCAGACTCCTGTTGGAATATAAGACTGCTATTGTCATAAAATAACTAAAGTAATCCTTCAAATCCATTTAAAATATGCAGTTTAGTGACAATATTTTGTAGTCATATTCCATGATCAAAATCAAAATATCTATTGATATCCAATTGGTCTGATTTTCCTGAATGTGAACGTGGTAATCCTTAGTTTTCTATAAATACCGAATAATTTAATGGCTTCTTTTCAAATTTCAATCCCAAAGTCTGATCTTGTCGCAGAATAACTAAAATAGTCTTTCAATCCATCCAAAATATGCAGCCTAGTGATAATCTTTTCCAGTCATATTCCATAATCAGAATCAAAATATCCAGCGATCTCCAATTGGTCTGATTTTCCTGAATGTAATCATGTACTAAGTTCTCTATAGATACTGAATAACCTAATGGATGCTTTCTAAATTTTCATCACAGAGTTAATTAAATATCTGCATAGCATTCCAACAATAAATGCTATATGCAAATGTATACAAACTTAAATATACATTAAACTCCCAACTGCTAAAGTATAGGAAATTTCCTGTATTTTATTTTCTTTAAATTCATCCTTAGGGGATTGAGAATAACGTTGTCACCATTAGTTGTAGGGGTATCACTTGATTTTCATTCCTACATCTCATATTTTTTTAAGAACATTATCGATACAGCTCTCTTGTGATTATCCAAAAATATACCGAGAACGATCACTGTGTACCTACATTCTTAATACAAGGGAAGCGTCACTAAGATTTTTAATTTTAAAATTCCATGGTAGAAATCTTTTGGTTTTGTGCAATAAGTTTATATCATTGCAAGCAAGTAATATATCATTGACATACAATACCAAAATATATGCTTACTCCCACTAAACTTGTGATATAGACAAATCATCAACTGAATTCATTTCAAAACCAAATGTGATAATTATTGGATGAAATTTGTGATACTATTACGAGAAACTAGTTTAAGCCCATAGATGAATTTCTTTAATTTGTCAACCATCTTATGTAGCTTAAAATCAAAATTTGTCATTAATGTCATAATAGTCCTAAAAGAATCTTTCTTAGAAATTGGAGAAAAAGCCTATTTCATGTCAATACCTTTCTTTTGAATAAAACCATTTGTAACAAGACGAACATCATATCTCTTTACATCACCCTTCAAATCCCTATTCATTTTAAATATTCAGTTACAACCAATGAGTTTCGCATCTTTAGGTGGGATGAGAGGGTAGGAGTAGGTGGAGAAGAAGACGGTGGAATGAGTTTTTAATTTTAATTATTTGAATTAGGGTTATTTTATTATTAAAAAAATGTAAAAATACCATTTTAACATTTTAAAATTAGTCAACATTATTGTCAAAGTCAATTATTTGATCAACTAACAGTCAAATTAACAGAAACCATCTATTCGGACTTCATCTGCGGACATTTTAAAAGGTTTGGTATCGTTGGTGGCACGAATGAAATGTTTGGCACCATGGATGACACAAATGAAGGTTTGGGCAAAGGCAGGTACTAAATGAAATGTTTGGTAGCGCTGCTGCAATTATCCCTAATTAAAATTTAAAACTCATTCCACATTCTTCTTCTCCACCCCCACTTTCTAAAATCTGCAAATCTGGGAAAGCAACCTCTTTGAATCCTCGAATCCATGGCGTCAGAAACATGTTGCCCAATTATATGGATCTACGTAGGTTGGATTAGAGATTTGGACCTTAACAACCGATCAGAGATTCCAATACGCGGTATCCAAATGGCAGATATGTGCAATCAAGATTGAAGATTTAGGCACTACTGCTTAAAATGTAGGCATTTCGCCGATTCCATAAAAAAATTAAGTTATCAAACGAACAAAGAAAACTCTTTAACATTTAAGGATTACAAAATCAATTTTCCGGCGCTTCAATGCCACTTTCCAGAACTCCCTTTAATTCTTTAACAAAGAAGGTTGACAACAATAAAGGATTTTCTTGAGTAGCAAATGCTAAAAGGGAATTGATATATTTTTTAGATTTTTTGTGCAACTTCTGGATCAAAATATGGATTTCCTAGGTCCGTTGAAGAGACAATCTTGACCAAAGAGGAGAAGAAGAGAAAAGAGATTGAAAGGGGCTTAGGAATTTTCTGTATGACGTCTAAGCAAGTTTCTGGTAAGGTCTATTTCTTGTTGCTAATTTGTGGGGGCGCTTGTGGCGATCACTGCAGCCTGTGTGTGGGTGGATTGCGATCGTCGAAGCGGTGGAGGTGGGTGGATTTTGGTTCGTTTGGTTGGGGTTGGGTGAGGGTGAGGGAAGGTGGGATAAGTGTGGGGGGTGGGAAGAAGATGAACTGTTTCGAATGAAGTTTTGGATTTCTGATTCCATGGTCAATTAAGATGAAGTTTTGGGCTAAATGCACAGGCAGCGTTCCTTAGAGCGACTGCCATTTCAATAGAGCGTACATTCGATTCTGGGGACTCCATTCCCAGGCTCGTTGAAGCATTCTCGAAGTTCCAAACCCAGATTTGCAAATTTAGGGTGAGAGTGGAGGTGGGTGGGGTGGATGGAGAAAAAAAGGTGAAATGAGTTTTTGATTTTAATTATTTGATTATTAAAAAAATATATAAAATTACCATTTTAACTTTTTAAACAATCAACATTATTATCAAAGTCAATTATTTGGTCAACTAACAGTCAAACTAACAAAAATCATTCATTTGGATTTCAGCTGCGGACAATTTGAAAGGTTTGGTACTGTTGACGGCACAAATAAATGTTTGAACCGTGGGTGACACAACTAAAAAATTTGGACAAAATCTTATACTAAATAAAAGATTTGATACCGCTAGATCAATTATCCCTAAAAAAAAAATTACCAATAGGTATCATAACATTCCAAAGTATTCCGCTTTTCAAGAAACTAAAATTAATCTTACGACCACCTACCAAAGAATTGCGTTTCAAGAAACTAAAAGAATCTTACACTCAACTACCAAAAAATTGGCGATTTGAGTTCATAGGCTTAGTACAATCAAATACCATCTCGTTCGATTGAACTTAAAGAGGGAAAGCGAAAGGGAAAAAAGAATGAGTTTCAGGGAGGAGGGAGAAGATGGGAGGGGGGATCTGAGGAAGCCATTTTTGCATACTGGAAGTTGGTACCGAATGGGTTCGAGGCAGTCCAGCATAATGGGTTCTGCTCAAGCCATAAGGGACAGCTCTATCTCAGTCTTGGCTTGTGTCTTGATCGTTGCCCTCGGTCCAATCCAGTTTGGTTTCACTGTACTGTATTATCTCCCAATTTTCCTGATTTCATTATTGTTCTTTACTTCTTACTATTATATTTACGTATTTGGTTCCCGAATTTGTGTCATTTGATCCTTATTGTAGAAAGAGTAAGCGTGCAATTCTTGAACTTAATTTTTGGCATAGCTTTCAAATTATCCTTTTCGTTTGTTACTGTCCGGGGAGGATAATAAGAGCTTAAGCTATATTTAGCATGGACGCCTATTAACAAAACAGCATGATTGGTTTCACTTAAACTTGCGTTGACTTTTGACTAATTCCGGATTGGCAGCCAAACTCAATCAACTGTAATTTGATTTCAACTTGAAGAACAATTACAACTTGTAAAAAGATTGTTTGTAGAATTCAACTTAGAGGTTAAATTATGTTTGGGGGTGAGATGAGTTTTATGATTCCTGACATTCAATTTTTGATAGTGCTGAACTTTAAATGGTCTTTTGAGTTTGTGACAGTTTTCCTAGGCTATGTCCAGCGTAACGAAATTCGAGTCTCAGGTTCGAATTTGTAGATAGAAATTTTTACTGGAACTATTTCATATAGGGTCCCCCAATTTCAAGAAACCGAAATGATGTTATTATGTAGTAGAAATAAACAAGATTTATGTATATTCGAAGCTAGAATTTAAGGGGAAAAAACAAAGCTAAAGTAAAGATTGAAATTTGAAGAAAAGCCTAAAAGTTCACCGAAATAAGTTGAAAGTTTCATTAAGGTGTAAACATGGCTGAATTGATGTTGAAAACACGAATGTTTATAAATAAAATCACTATATTTACAAGCTAAGCAATTAATTAGAAGAAAATTATATAGATCTAATATCTAGGAAACAAGATAATATATCATCTTTTGCTCTCAATTTTTTAATGATTTCTTTCATCAATTCTCCTCTGGTTGGGGAAAGTCTTATTAGTGATCGAATTTTCACGTTAAATTGGTTTCCTGATCAATTCCTTGCACTCTTGGTTTATTGAATTTGATGTACTAGATAATATAACTGATTCACTTGCAATTAATCTTGGTTTTTGAACTTGTATTTGGACTTCCACTTGTAGCACAGTACAAGAAGGTAAATTTCCCATGGAAGTTATTGTTTGTTAGTTCTTGACGTGCCACAAAATACTTCCAAATAGGGTTAAAATTCATGGAGCTTTCCTACACTGATAAGCCTTTATGCAGTTTCACTTTTCAACTACTTTCAAAAATTTCATCGAAGCTATTGTCAACAGAAAGAAAATATTGCATAATTAACACAATCACCTGAAAAGCTCCTATCAGATAGTGGCAGCATAATTTGGCTTTGGAATGTTTGGAAAGAGAGTTGGGAGGCTAGGGATAAATATCATAGATATTTAATTTTCTGTACATTTTTTTACTCGAGTTTGTGTCATTATTTCAGACTGTTCAAAAAATATTCTTTCTTCAATTAACCGTTTGGAAAGTTTGAAGATGTGAAGTCACCTTCTTGAATCTCATCATGAACTTCAGTTACTTCTTGATTCATGAATGTGTAGAAAACAGCTTAAGTTAACTTTCATTTTAATCTATCTTCTTCGTAATGTGCTTCCATGTGGAACAACCTTTGGCTTTGATACTAATTGATGTTGGCAGAAGCGCATGAAGAGTAATAGAAAAATCGAGCCATATACTAAGATGGAGTTCACTCCAAAAAGCCAAGAATTGGGATCGAACTACCCCTGAAAAGCTCACAATGCAAATAATGGAAAAGTTTATTAATTAAGATGTAATGATAGGCTGAATGAAATATTGTCACCACAAATTTTTCGAAGACCTATATCCCTAAACTTGCTAACTAAGCAACCATCTCAAAAGAAAACATGATATTATGGATTTAAAATATCCAATAAGCAAATAACATAAGACCCAATAGAAATAATCCAAAAAGGGAATAACTTACTGTTCCTGAAATTTATTTCTGTAACGACTTCTCTCATCGGTTTGGATGCATCATGCATCTCTTTTGCTCTTATAAATTTTTGTGTTTCGAAGTTATTATGAGTTTGATTAATGTTCAGTTTCTTGTTCTTGTGAAGTGTGGTTACTCTTCACCAACACAATCTGCTATTACTAAAGATCTCAGGCTAACAGTGTCCCAGGTTTGTGTGAAAATAAATATATGTTTCTGTGAATATAATCAGATTTTTTTTTTAATTATATTTACTGACTCAAATGCTCGGGCCAGTTCTCTTTGTTTGGTTCCTTAGCAAATGTGGGCGCTATGGTTGGGGCAATAGCTAGTGGTCAGATTGCTGAATACATGGGACGAAAGGGGGTATGATTATTTCACTAATGTTAGTTATTTAATTAGATATTTGCACTTTATCCATCCATATGTTTCACATTAGAATATTTTGATCTAATTCGATAACTTGCAGTCTCTAATGATCGCTGCCATTCCCAACATCATTGGTTGGCTTGCTATATCATTTGCCAGAGTAAGCATCTCAGTTGATATTTTCTTTTTGTTGTTGTTGTTGTTGTTTTCACCGTGTGCTTTGAGAACTTGAATTAATATCTAATTCCTTTTGTTTTAAATTAGGATATTTCGTTTCTTTACATGGGAAGATTGTTGGAAGGGTTTGGTGTGGGAATAATCTCGTATACGGTAAATATGAACCTGTGTATATTCCCTGCATTAAAAGAGTCCTGATTGACTTATTACCTCTTTTCCCTTGCTAACATAATTTATAGGTTCCTGTATATATAGCCGAGATAGCACCTCAAAATTTGAGAGGAGGGTTGGGCTCGGTAAACCAGGTTGGTGGACCCTGCTATATTCTTTCAGTAAGACCTGTTTCACTAAAATATGCTACTGATTTCTACTCCATTCTATGATGTAGCTCTCTGTAACTATTGGGATTTTGCTTTCATATCTACTGGGATTATTTGTTGGTTGGAGAGTGCTTGCTGTTCTGGGTAAGAACTTTAGATAGCCCAAAGCTTTCACAATTTCATTTTGATGAAACATTTATATATAATACTTTAAACAATCCTTTTGGTTTCTTTTTCTTTTTCTATTTAGGATGAGGAACCTGAAATGAATCGAAGTGGAAATTTCCCTTAGATTCCTCTTCAGTTAATCGTTCGTTCTCCTAGTGTTGAATAATTTTATCATCGTTACATTTTAAGTCATTATAAGTTTCACCTTGCTGATACATATATCCTATTTAACTACTCCTAACTCCTAATAGAAGAAAAGGAAAGGAAGAAAAAAATTGATTGCACTAAGGCTCCCAAAACGTGACCAATATTTATTTTCATTTTCAGGAATATTGCCTTGTCTAGTATTGATACCTGGTCTGTTCTTCATCCCCGAATCTCCTCGGTGGTTGGTGAGGTTTATGAAGAAGAATATCAAACTTGATTCCTCGTTTTAGCAGAGATACGAGAACTAATGCAGATGGCTTTGTGAAAAATTAGGCCAAAATGGGAATGACAGATGATTTTGAAGCTTCTCTACAAGTTCTTCGTGGTTTTGACACCGATATCACCCTTGAAGTAAATGAAATCAAGGCAAGTTCTCTTGGATTGTGTTCTTTAAAAGATGTGCATCGTATTAAACCAAGTAATATAGTAGCACAATATCACCCGTTTTCTTGATATAGCTTTGCTGTTTACTTGTATGAATTTATTATATGGTGTCCAGCTGACACAACTAATTTCTTGAATAATGTCAAGGTAGATTTCATATGACAATTTTTTGGTTTGCAGAGATCTGTAGCATCAACAAGTAGAAGAACGGCAATCCGTTTTGCAGATCTTAAACTCAAAAGATACTGGTTACCACTGATGGTGCGCACGTTTTTATAAGAGATCTCATTTTCCTGTGCTTATGTGGTGCTCACGTTTTTTGTAAATGATTTTCAACTAGTTGTTTCATTTTCTTTTGCTCTTTTATCCTGCAGATAGGAATTGGGCTGCTTGTCTTTCAACAACTAAGTGGAATTAATGGTGTTATCTTCTATTCCACGACTATTTTTGAATCTGCTGGTATGTTGTGATAATATTCTGATTCTGATACAGGCAATAGATCAATGTATTTTCTGCGTTGAATTCACGATGATATGCATATTTGTACCACTTTCAATTTTTTGAATTCATGATTCGTGCTTGTTAACGTGCTATGAAATCTTCACCAATGAAAATTCATGGAAACGTCACCAACAAAAGACGCAAACTCTACTGTGAATTTTCTAGAATGAATTTGCCTTTTGCTTTGTTTTTGCTTTCACAACGTACGTCTCCTATTGATTGTTACTCCCTCTCTCTCGTGTTGAATGAGCTCGTTTCCTTTTTGGGATGTCTGTAATAGTGTCCACTTTCTTAAAATCGACATCTTCTTCAGAAAATTCCCTTAGTGGAAGTATATGATGTTATGAATAACAATTATCTCCCGTAAGTTTTGAGGGAAAAATGAACAAGTTACTGAAATTCTAACTTGTGAACTCTAAGCAAGCCCATTCAATTCCAAAGGAAGGAGTATTATTTTATAATTTAAGTTAAGGGCTCTTATTTAGTTGTATTGAATGGACAGGGATCTCATCGAGTAATGCTGCGACTGTTGGTGTTGGTGCTATTCAGGTATACGAGTTTCATGAGCAGATTTTTTTGAAAACTCTTAATTTTTGTTTACTATAAAGTTTTTTTACACTGTTTAGGTTATTGCCACTGCAATTTCTACGTGGTTGGTAGACAAAACTGGGCGTAGGCTTCTGCTAATTGTGAGTTAAAGCTTTGTAATAATCTTTTTCGGTCTATGAATTATCAGTTTGCCTTACGAGAATGGAAATGCCCGTTGCAGGTTTCCTCTTCTGGGATGGTTCTTAGTCTCCTAGTTGTTGCCATTACATTCTTTTCAAAGGTAATTTTGTTATAAAATTTATTTTCATTCAGAGAAAAGGGAATAGGTAATCGATATGATCATGAACATTTTTGTATGGTTTCTTGTTTATGTCTGATACATGCTGTACATTTTTGTTATTTTTCTGTTTGAAATTGTTCAAGGGCTTTGTATCAGAGGATTCTACTGCCTATGGTATATTCGGAATCCTATCAGTAGTTGGGGTTGTGGTATGTTTTCTTAAAAGTATGCTAGTATAAAATTATTCAGTTTCCATAGTTGAACAATTTCTTACTTCTTTCACACAACATTTTCTGTTACAGTGCATGGTCATTGCCTTTTCTCTAGGAATGGGACCCATTCCATGGCTTATCATGTCCGAGGTACTATGCCTTTCCCCCTCGTTTCAATTAAGCAGAATGTTTAGTTTATACTGCTATTTTTCTGTGTAATACTTGTACACTTCAGTACGCGCGTATGCTTTTGTTTGCTCTTCTTAACCGTGCCTGAATTATGGCCAAACCTAAGCTCTTCGGAGTTGGTTCTTTTCATTTTTTTTTTTTTCGGTTGACTAAACAAACTTTTATTCTTAAAAACTTTTATTGTCCCAAAAATGTAGTATTCCCCCAAGAAAAAAATGAAGAAAAAGAACCTGAAACAAAATTAGACGTAAATAGAACTTATTGGGCACATATGAAGTGACCATATTTCCTCTGAAATTTCAGATTCTTCCTGTTAAAATCAAAGGCCTCGCTGGAAGTGTGGCAACTTTGGCCAACTGGTTATTGTCCTCTGTTATCACGATGACTGCCCCTTTGCTATTAGATTGGAGCAGTGGAGGTTTGCTCACACCTTCTCTTGTATATGTTTATGTGCTTTCTGTGAGAATATGGGGAATCTTGTTCACTTTTCACAAATGCCACTCTTATATAATTTCCATAGTTGATGTGCACCAGGCTATTATAACAACTCCCTCAAATTAAGTTCTAGAAATTAGAAACTAAATCTTGTAAATATAACGATGAAGTCGGTACAAATTACAATCAAATCTTTGCACTTAACTATTCCAACGCTCTCTCTCGACTAGTGCAAAGATGTTTCATCCCAAGCTGCCAACATGCTATGAAAAGTTACACTAGGCAATCCTTTGTGAGCACGCCCACAAGTTGTTTAAAGGATAAAACATAGAATACACAGACATAGCCCGAGTCTAGTTTGCCAATCATAATACCATGCTAGGATGGAAATAAGCGTGTATTTTAACTAGTAAGCTTTCACCGTTGTGTGGTTATATCATATCTAATGAAAGAGTTCCAGTAGGTCTGAGATTCCCCCATCAGTCGTCAATGTGAGACAGCTTAAAAGAATTGGAGGGATGCTTCTTCATTTGGTTAGTGTAATTAAAGAATGGAGTAAGAGGCTTAATTTGGAGCACAAATAACAGCTTATAATGAGAGAGTATTTCTGCATGAATATGCATGTGCACAAATATTCCTGCTTACAGGATTTACATGCTTGTGCTTGAAATCATGTATACGTTGTCGAATAGAATTGTCATGCACATTATGCAAAATTTTGTGTACAGAATTTAGTACTGTAAACCGATTGGATGATTGCCTTAACCTGTTCCTGATATCATTCTGAGCAGTACATTATTATCATCAGTGGTAGTAATTACCCTCGTTGTGGTCACCTTTTTGAACTATTCAAATGTTCTTGCAAATTTTACAGGTACCTTCACTCTTTACATGCTGATGTGCGCTTTCACTGTGTTATTTGTGACAATATGGGTGCCTGAGACGAAAGGAAAAACTTTGGAAGAAATCCAGTTCTCGTTCCGATGAATTTTTTTTGTCATTTGCTCTATATTTCCCGTCCATTTCTTCTCTTTGTTGTTGGGTCAATGGTCCAGTTTTGTATTATTTACCAGGTTTTATGCAGAGAAGTGTATTTTCCCCCCTTTTTTCGTTTGCGACGTGGATCCGGAATTCAGCTCTCACTGATCTAGTCCCTTGGCTCATTCCCAAAAGGCTTGCATGCTACTAGATTTTGTAATTCTCACATATTTATTGTGTTTTGAGTATTTTAATAATTATAAATGTTTGTGTATATATTGTCTAGAATATCGATTGTGTTACATGTATATCACAATTTACAGATTTGATTAATTCAAAATTTCAGCAACCAAATTAAAAATATTAATATTAAAAAATCTCCATTTTGTTTTTGCTATTAATCAGAGCATTACATAAGCACAACCAATGAAGTGGTGATTTTTTTTTTCGATAATTTTAATCTAGTTTATTGTCGTCTCATCAATCTGTAAAAGAATATGTAAATGATTCCGTTTGAAGAGTACAAAAATCATTTGGATGTTCCATTCTTATCAAAAGAATTTTCAACATTTTATTAAAAGCCACCTGCTTGGACATTCTTTATAATCCTCTTCATTATTTATTTGTCTTCCGACTGATTTTTACCGGTACATGAACTGACTTTTACCACAAATGCTTCTATTATTTTCTCTCTTGGCTCCTGCGAGAACCAATCACTAAATTAAATTGTTATTAACGACGAAATTAAATTCGAGATATTTTTTTGTATTTTGCATGAAACTAAATTATAATTTTGTTATTTATGTTAACGAGCTATAAAAATAATGTTTCCAATGGGAGGGAAGGAGAATCCCACATCGAATTAAAAATACAACTGCCCTATAATTTAGATTAATGACAATAAAATAGCAAGACATGACAAACTGTGGAATTCATTATCTTGTTAATCAACTCTTCAAACTTTATCGACAATTGGACTAAGATTTTCCTTTTGGGATACGAACACACAGAGAATTACGTACGTAACATGCACAAAAAGTAACACTAGTTAAAAGAAAGGCCTCAAAACTTCCAACACTTGTCGAAAGATTAAGTAAAGTGACTCCTATAAGGGTCGCGAAGAAAGTAATGCTGAGATGTACGCACTCTAGACACAAGGAAACCACATTACAGATTAAAAGTACTTGGTTGAGATGTCTAGAGGGTTCGATCTAGGGGTGGCAACCGAGCCGAACGGCTCGTCGGCTCGGCCGCTCAGGCTCATCATTTTGACAAGCCCGAGCCGAGCCGCAAGTGAGCTCAATGAGCCAAGCCTCGAGCTCACGAGCGGCTTATGGGTCTCGTGGGCTCGTAAAAATTTAAAGAAAATTTAAAAAAAAAGTAAAAAAAAAAAGCTCATGGGCTCGCGGCTCGGCTTGTGAGCTCACCAAGAGCCAGCTCGGCTCGTGAGCTCGTGGGGCTCGGCTCATTGCCATCAGTAGACCTCGATCATCTAATCCAAAAAGAAAGTATGCCCAGCGCGTGTAGCCTGTCAACTGACCAAGCAAAATTGTGCACGTGCAGGATTACAGCCTGTAGGTGTAAACATTTTCCTTGTAAAAATGAATTCTAATAAGAATTTTTAGCACTCAGAGGCAATACTAAAGTTCAATTCAACATATTTTTTGATCAACTTATACAACTTTTGCCGTAACTTCATAAGAAATGGTTCTCTTCAGATGAAATGTTATCAGAAAGGGAAAATCTCCGAGAAGCATAAATCCGCGTCAAGAAGTATGGTAACAGGCAATCATGTAATTCGTCAATAGCACAACACAAGATTGAGAACTCAGCTTACTATAAAATATATGGATTCACGACTGAAGGAGAATTCAAAAGTATTTCTTATTCAGGTAAAGAGACCATATAAAGTACTGCAAAAACTAAAAACAAAGAGATAGGAGACGGGACTACATATATTCTATCCCAAATGATAGTCTGTTCCTTCTATGAGTTGAGATTCACAGGATACCTGTGAATACAATCCTCCCAGGGACCATTACGAGATGGTTTTACATTCTGAAGTGCCTCCCACACTGCACTATTACATTTGAACCCACTCCCAAAAGCAATCTGCCAGACTCGGTGACCCCTCCGCATCCTTCCCTTTGCCTCAATGTATGCCAATTCATACCAAATGGAGCTCGATGAAGTGTTCCCAAATCGATGGAGAGTCATCCTTGAAGCCTCCACGTGAACCGGTAACAGCTGCAGATTCTTCTCCAGCTCATCAATCACTGCCCTTCCTCCGGCATGTATGCAGAAATGATCAAATGCCAACTTAAAATTGGGAATGTAAGGCCTTATTTTCCTATTAAACAGCGTTCTGAGTACCAATGTGGAAAAGAACAAAAGCTGCTCACTGACCGGTAGCACAAGAGGACCCAGCGTAGTGATATTAATCTTCAGAGCTCCACCGGCAATAGCCATTAGATCTCTTGACAAAGAAACCCCAGTATTCCCAGCATTATCCTGCTCCTGATACACACATCGGAACGCAGTATCATCCGCACCTTTATGCGTCCTCACCACATGAACAAGCTTGTATTTCGCCCTCCTTCTATCAGCTGACTTATTAGACAACAACACTGCTGAACCTCCAACTCTAAACAAACAATTGGGTATCAACATTGACTTCTTGTTTCCAAAATACCAGTTCTGCGTAATATTCTCAGTACTAACCACAACTGCATAAGTATTCCTATGCACCTGCAACAAGTCCTTGGCCAAATCAACAGCAATCACTCCTGCACTACATCCCATCCCTCCCAAATTAAAACTCAAAATATTCCCCCTCAACTTGTACTTATTCACGATCATGGCCGAGAGTGATGGTGTTGGATTAAACAAACTACAATTCACCACAAGAATCCCTATATCCTTCGGCTTAATATTGGTATTCGCAAACAAATTATCCAACGCCCCAAACATCACCTGCTGAGCCTCCTCCCTAGCAGCCTGCATTGATGGCAGGGGAGGAATGGAAAGCATGGCCTCAGGGACATAAGTCTCGTCTCCAAGCCCCGAACGCTCAAGAATTCTCCTTTGAAATTCAAGTGCCGAATCGTCAAAATCCCCGGTGAGCCGGGAATGCTCCATGAACAGATGAAACGGTGCTTGCAGATTTTCAGGAGGCCGATAACAAGAATAATCAACCAAATAAACAGGTCTAGGCCGAGTCATAATATACAGAGTGGATCCAAATACAAGAAATGCAGAACATATAATAACAGAAACAAGATTGTATTGCAAATGAAGCCACAACTGTCGGATATCATCAGGGTTCTTTTGGGATGACTCGATTATAATAATCAACATTATGGGCACTAAGCAAAGAGTAAACAAATTAGAGACCAAATAATGGTAGCCAAGTTTAACATACTTTAAGTTGACACTCTGGAGGAAATCCGGGAGCCTGCGAGGGCCGTTCCAGATCTGTACCCCGAAAGTCCCACCATTTCTGCTACCGTCGCCGCCTCCGTCCATGGTGGTTTCTTGAATTCAATAATCAATCCTACTCAGAAACACAAAAACGTGTTCCAATACAGAAAATTGTAAAAACTTCAAGAGGAAGAAATGGGATTTTGAGAAAGAGAAGACTGAGGTTTCTGGATAGTTAAATTGATAATAATTGACTTTTGAATTGCGGAGCGTGGTATTTTCGTTAAGATATTACCCTTCTTTAAAAGATACAGTAAATTTTGTCATCATCATAAAAGTTGCGTAGAGGTTCATATTTGTTACTCTATCCATCCATTAAATAGTTCAATTTATAGATGATTGAGTCGGAAAAGTAGGATTGTCAATCTCTATCCATTAAATAATACAATTTATATATGATTGAGATTTTGATAATGTCAAAGACATTATTTACAAAAATTATACAAACCTTGACATTTCAAGTTTCAATGTTCAAAAATACTTCATCCATTTTCAAAAATTATATAATTTTTTCTTATGTCAAGTTAGGGGTGGCAACCGAGTCGAGCGGTTCGTCGGCTCGTAAAAAACGAGCCAGCAAATTGACAAGCTCGTCGAGCTCACAAGCGGCTCGTGGGTCGTGGGCTCGTAAAAATTCAAAGAAAAATTTTACAAAAACGTAATTAAAAAAAAAAAATTCAAAAAGCTCCTGGGCTCGCGGCACGGCTCGGCCCACGAGCTCGAGCCGAGCTCGTGGAGCCGGCTCGGCCCATTGCCTTCACTATTTCAAGTTTCTAGTAAAGCATATCACCTATAAGGTTCATGAAAATTTTAAATATATCCGCCTAATTCAAAAATTACACAAATCAATCTTATTTTTAAGTTTTAGAATAATGCATATTAATAAGAGTGCTAATTCCGTATTTGATACCGATTAAAATCTAAATTTTAATTTAAATCAAAATTAACAATTTATTTTAATCACATATTTTATAGGTCCTACAACTTTTCAACTACACATCTCATAAAATTTTACCAAATCTACTACAAATATGATTTTTATTCTCCAAACCATATTTCTCTCTCTTATTTTCAACCACACATTTTTCAATAAAATAATATTATACGCAAATCTAAATTTTTTCTTAGGATCCGTTTGATTGCAATAGTTGAATTTTGGCGAAAAGAAAATGAATTCCAGGGAATTGAATTGTCTAGAATTGTTTTCTTGAGAATTGTCAATTAATTGTGTTTGATTAGTATAATTTTTCACGCGAAAAATATTGAAATTTTAGATCTTTTGATATTCGTTTAGTTTTATTTTACATGAAAATTGTTCATTAAAGGGATAAAATTTGTTACAGTTGGGGGATAAAATTTGTTTCCATTAAAAAAATAATAATAATAAAATTTTAAATAAAAATGTAAACTGGAAAATGAATTGGTGGGAATTGATTTTCCACAAAATCATTGAACTGGCATGTGTGTGAGACAAAAGCAAGAAAATGATGACAATCAAATACTCATTTTGGAAAAAGATGGAATTCCATTTCCAATTCCATGGAAATTGTGCCAAATCAAACATGCTCTTATTGTTTAACCACACATTTTCTATCATATTAATATTTTAAAATGCATTTTTTTACAAAAAATAAAAATAATAAACAGATAAATAAAAGGAGCTCAAACAACAACAAAGTAAATCTTACGTCTTATTTTTGAATTGCCATCTTTAAAAATAGGCTAGTGTGTAATTTTCACAAATCCCAACTTCCAATAGCCCGCCTGCTTATTACAAGGGACGACCCTAAGTACAATATATGAATAAATATTTTCATGTATAGATGTTGAAAATGAGCCTTGGACCTGAGCACTAACATTTGTTAATAATTTCAGGAATTGTGCACATATGGCAAGACTAAATATGATTTCACACTGATGCACGTGTTATTGGTGCATTTTGTTAAGATTTGGGGTTCCATCTTAAAAGGTCAACCTTATTAAGTTGAGTAACTCAATCATTTATAAGTTGATTTATGTTTACATCTTTATTCGATGTGAGATTCTATCCCTTAACACATTTAGTCAAATTGTATGTAGAGTTTTGCACGATCGTGAGAAGAATGCTCGCATCGAACAAGGGCGGAAGCCATACCGTGCGGAATTTACTTGGTGGTGGTAATGCATGTGTACCATTTCTCGGTAGCGTACGCGAGATTGATTATGAGCGTGTAGGATTTCTTAGTAGCATGTGCGGAATTGCTTATTAGTGTTTGAGATTTCACGACATCATCATGCTCAAAATTACTTATGAGTGTGGGATTTCTCGTTAGCGTGCACGGATAAGCGTCCATGGCAAGACATGTCTATGGGTATCGACGTTGCGGGCATTGATTTGCAAGCAACAAGGTATGAATGGATGCCACCTTACCGTCTTAACCGATATTAGTCAAGACTCAATTAACATAAAATAGGCACAAGGATGACACATGGTGGGAAGTTAAAGTCAACTTGCCGAGTTCTTGAACAATGGTGTAGTTTGGCCTTAGTGCGTGCAATGCTGCCATCAAGTAAATTTCGCATTGCATGGCCTCTGCCCCCGTTGAATGCGTACATTCTTTGCATATTTGTCAAAACTCCACACGCAACTTGGCCAAATCAACCAATTACACACACATGAGATATCACTAGTGTTGTCAAATGCGTACAATTCTTGCACAATCGTGCTCGACAAAGGGCAAGGCACCGCATATGCATGCCAAAGTCATGACGACTTATAAGAGGCCAATTCTAATCAACTATATCTCTGCATTACTTCTTGTTACTCTAAATATCCCCATATCTCTTTTCTTTATTTACTTTAAATCAACAATATATTTGAACACACAAAATTGAATACTTATTATATGTGAAGAATATTTGTCTAATTAAATACAAGTTTTAAATGTCATGTATAAGTAGGGTTGACCCTGAGATTTTGGGAGCGTTATGCCAACTTTAAATATGGGGCCTCTATAAATATGTAAAAATATAAAATAATAATAATTATTATTATTAAATAACAATATTCAAAGTTATAAAAATAATAATCTAACACTAATATCTAGATGAAATCTTCTAGATTTTTTTTTGAAAATCAGCAATTATACTATTACAATCAATATCTTTTAGCTTCTTTTTCAATAATATAATAAATTATAGTTTTAATTCTTTAATTAGATACCTGAAATTTCTTGTTATTTTCTTCTTTTACTCAGACATCATTAATCTTTTTGTCAGCCAATTCAGAATAAATTCTTCGTTAGTTCTGAAGATTTATAGGTTTTTCTCCTATGAACTTAATATAAAACATTCTTTTTATTCTTTCTTGATACGGGAACTGGGGGAAGATTTGAGAATTAAATTACAGATATCGACACAGCATTGTATACAAATTTGTATATTACTTACATAATCTGTTACAACTTGACTACATGACCAAATAGGGAGTCACTTGGAGAACTTGCAGGAAATATAAAATTGTCATATGAAAAGGAAAAACTGAAGCACAACAGTAGGTATAGATGTAATAAGGTATATAATTTGTGTTTGTTCTCGATTCATTTCTTTTGTAGCTTTCCAGTGCTCAGAGGAAATGGATTTGAATCCTTCGTGCTTTGATTCACGTATTTTCTTCACTGAAGCTTCAAATATTTCAGCCTGGCAAGATAGAAAATAAAAAGAAAAATTTCATCACCAGAAACTAATTGATGTTGAAGTTTCATGAGTCTCGCGACTCAATCTTAAAAAGTTAATCTTGTTAATGCACTTATATATTTACCTATTATTCCTTTAGCAATATTGCAATATTTGAATGTCACGAGTTTCTAGCATCATATGGATTTCATAAAGAAGCAAAAATAATGGATTTGTAGTTTGCACAGAGGGAGAGAGACAGTTTGTGTGTGATTTCCCACCTTTGTTCCTCACACATGATTTTGTGTCCTTTGGCAGTGTCTGCATTTGAGGGGTAATTGGGCAAAGGGATTTGTCCAGACTCAATGTGGTTGATATCTTCAACAAGCTTCTCATAGTGGCGCTTCACCTCCTCCACCGTCTTGCCGCCGCCAACGGCGTTGGCTATATTCTGCCACCTATCTGGGCTGTCCTTGTCGTAGGTAACCAGTGCATTCTCAAACAGCTTGTTTTGCTTGGCCGTCCATGTCGAGTTCGACGCCATTTCAGTGAATATAACTGAATCTCTTGCAAAGAGGGGGTGTGATTGCTTTTGCAATGAGTGTGGTGTGGGTGGCTGCTGGCTGCTCTGCCTCTATATATATAACATTCTGAGTATAGAAATATGCTGAATTTAGTGGGCCGGTGCATGGGGGTTGCTTTTCGCGTGGTTAGGCGTTTTTTGACTTGCAAATCAAGAAGATTTGTTTTTCTCCCTTTGCTTTTCAACGTGTTTTTAAGAGTGAAATGCTTTGGTGATATTGCAGAATCAATGATTAAAGTGAAATGCTACCCTCGTTTAATAAGAAAGATTTTTTTGATAGTATTAATGAAGATAATTAATTATGTTCAACATTGTGTACCCAAAATACCACAGGGGTGGGCACATGTCGAGTTGGATGAAATTCGAACCCAAAATTGAACCGACCAGATGAATAAACCGACTCTAACAGACCCGAGTTGGTTTGATTCGATTTGATTTTTCGGGTTGAAAGGGGTTTTTCCCTTGAAACCAATTTTTTAAAATCCGACCCCTCAAACCACCAACCTGAAATCAAACCAACATCTCTCCAAACCAACTTGAGTCGGTTCGGTTTGGCAGTTTGCGTAGGTACATGGATAATATGCCCACCCTTAGTGACACCAATCCAGAGTGGAGTGGAGCAGCTGGTCCAAAGTGAGTTAAGATGGTAAAATCCAGCAAAACCTCACAAGCAGAATATGGTCACCTCATCAATTTTCAGCATTTTTTCAGAGAGAGATTGTACGAATGGGAATAAAAAAAGCACCTTTCATGCCAGGGAGTTTTCCATCTTTAGAGCCAACCTAAACGTGATAGAATGCACTTTATGCATTGGTTTTCCTGTGTGCTGAACAAGGATCCAAATCATTTTTAGCTGTCTAGATAAGTCCGTACTCCTGATGTACATACACTTTACCAATTAGATCTGTGTCCCCTATGTGTCTTTTCATTACTTCGCACGTAGATATTCTGCTCCTAATTTACATTATCTCTCGTATTAATCTTTTTCTTTTTACTCTGATTTAGGTGTATAGTTTTAAATTTGTTCACGTGCTACCACTTGAAAAACTAATTAATTCTTCTTGAAGCAATTCTTATTCTTGTCCTTAAAAGATTGAATGCAATCGCACACTCGTAGCATAACAATTGTTAAGTACGAACTGATAATCAATATATACGAATTTGGAAACGCTACGTGGCTTCTTTTAAGATACGACTTCAAGACTATTTGAAATTCAAACAAAGAGTTAGATTTCAAGATTTATGTTCTAATATATTTGGTATTGATTTCATGAATCTTTAGCAACTACACATCGTGTCATGTCATAAATTTTAGTGTACCCGTCCATCTTACTCGTTCACTGTAGTTGCCTCGCTCTTAATGAGTTTGAATCTTTTTAAGTTTAAGCGAAACATGTGGATATCTCTCTTCGAACACTTTATTCTCTTTTAGGACACAATATAGCTGCTGCTAAAACAAATTTTATATATTTTTTTTCAATAGTTTTCCATAATAATATGGAATTAATTCGAAGTTGTCTTGCTAAAGGAAGTCCTAGATTATATTGAACAGGCTATTTTCCTGCAGAGTTTTCTTATAACTTTTCGCATGACTGTGATAAAATATTCAGGAGTCTGTGCAAGTATTCTGAAACAATAAAAATAAAGCCTAATTATACTGTTTTCTTTATACCTTTCACATTAGTGGACCCTGCATTGTCCAATGCTTTATCGATTTAATGATAGCAGATTCATCATCAGTTTACCAAGAAAAAGGGAAAAAATGCATGAAATGAAAGCTTGTGAATTAAGAAAGTTTTGGTATATTTTAGAGCCTTCCATTTGAATGTGTATATAGTATTATCCATGGACTTATCTGAGAACAGAAGATTACTCTTAAAAACATGCTTAAAAAACCATTATTGCAAGAAATTGATTCATTAAGACGCACACTTTGATTTATACAATGAAATGAAAATACTCGAGCTGAAACATTGATTCCATTGAGGTGCTGGATCAATCCAGATATGTTTGGAATCTTATCATCCGCGTGGGCGTCCATTAAACATGGATGTCTCCCCTTTCTCTGTTATAGACTTTAAGACCACCTTTCCCTATAAATATATTCTCCATGGCCCTAAATTGCAAGTTGAAGATGGGATCTTGTTGAAATAGATTTTCCTGGATGAATTCTTACTTCAGTCAACATGGGATCTTTTGGGGCAAACATTGTTTTTCTTAAGATAGGAATATGTAAATGGAACACTTGAGGATGCATATTTACGAACCATAAACCAAGAAATACAAGATGAAATAAGTCAATCTTAGTCCCTCTTCAGAACTGTGAGTAGTCCCCAAAAAGAACCTAGCCTTACTTATTCACACTAATTTTTTGGGTTACTGTATACTAATAGTATTAAGGACGAGAAGAAATTGAAATATTGTTTAAGTTAGCGTTATATCGAATCTGACGTACTAAATATGTTCTAGGTTGATTTGCACTCCTTCTATACCCTTGAAAAATTGCCTTCATAGTTTGATACTTACACAATTTTGCCAGAACCTTTCCAAAAGAAGATACTTTTAAAGATACATCAAGCTACTGATACAATGATTCCTTATCATTCTTCGTCGTATGTGGTTCGAAAAGTTTTCGGAGAACATTTTCCCATTAGGGGCCCCTTCTTTCAAGTTGAAGCTGGCAGTTTCACCTCTTGAAGGTCCAAATGTATTTCTGATGTCTTTACTACTGGCATGACTTTTGTCCCAGAATTTGAAATATTCTCATATAATATTTATGCTCCCCAAAAGTAGCAACTGAAGATTTCTCATTTGTCTAGTTCCCGGATTTGATGTTATCTTCCAGTGAATAAGCACAGGTCTGTCTGGATGTTATCTACTCAGGAAGAAAAATAAAATAAAATAAAATCTTGTTCATTATAGTGTCTATTTGTGTCTAGTACACCTGTCAAACATGCACGAAAGGATTATCGCCATGACATTGGGTTAATAGCTAAATCTATTGAAAGATCTAGAGCAATTAGATCCTAAACAACTACGATCGACTATATTTATTTGGGTCTACTTCTTCCTCTTCTAACTCGTTCCATCAAGATCACATCACTCTTATAAACAAGAACCTTTATCCTTTAAACTTATCCTATAAAAGGTTAATTTTTAAAAGGGGAAATAGTTGAAGATAAAAAATTGAACAAAAGGGAAAAATTCTTTATGCGTCTTACTTTGTTTGACAGAATTGTAGGTATTCAGAATATACAAGGATAACTTATTCTTGTATCTTTATATATTCTACTTCTTGTAAAGTCATTTTCATCAAAATAGCTAGGATTGCCGTCTACTTTTGCTTTTATTTGATCGAGCAAAGAGTAATCAGTTCTTCAGGTGTGTTATACTTATGACAACTCTATATTTAAATATTTAAATAAGGAAATTTTGATCCTGTAAATAAATAACAAGGTTCGCATGATCAATGATATCAGCCCAATAATTAATTACAGAACCTTTACTATCAACTACACATTGGTTGCATTCACGCCTTTTAGAGCCTCTAAATCAAGTTGTAGTTTAGGTGAAGAAACCCTCAACTCAAGTCGAACCTGATATTTTGATGACCTTATGCAGACTTCAAATATGGGGCTCCTATAAATAGTAGCCTCTTGTTCGATAGAGAATAAAATCAAATTTTTAAAAATTTTTGATAAAAGTTGGTAGAATGTGTGGCTGAAAAGTTGTAGATTAAAATTAATTGTTGAATTTGACTTAGAAAATAATTAAATACAATTAAAAAATAATAAAACATAATCAAGAAAATGGAAGACAAAATACAAGATTTAAACTCTAGTACAAACATAAAAAAAACTAAAAATAATAATAATAAGTGGATTGGAAAAACCCCAAACCAGATTACATAACACATAATGAAGTATTAATTTAATTAAAACATTAATGAAAACAATGAAATGAAAAACTGGAAAAAAAATTGACAAATAAAACAAAATGCAAGAATCTAGAGAGATAAATCAATGCCTTTAGTAGCAGCTTCTTACATGAGTGAAGGATCCACCATAAGAGCATTAGAAAAAGCAATAATCTAAAACTTTGAAGAGAGAAAATTGTACATTTAGTTTCTTGTTAAGAAAAAAAGAAAAATGATGGTTGGGAAGATAAATTATCAAATTTATTATATTTATATCAAAGTCAGCTCAAGAAAATCGAGATGAGACAAAATCGCTCGCTGACCGCTTGGTAACCTCTCAAGCGGTTTTAGCAGCAACATGACTGCTCAAGCGATTGTGTTAATTAGCCAAACTCTAGTCATGATTTTCAGCTATTTTACAATGCTAAATAACCTCAAACACTTCATATTATATATACCCCAGACGTAGTTCGTCCCTATATGGTGTTGAGCATTTATTCATTCAAGAGAACATCATGTAGTCAATTCCATAATTTTCTTAACTCAATCAAAAAATCAAAATACTAAAAATACTAAAACATCAAAATACCAATAAAAGCACTTACCAATAACCTTCAAAGTTCTAAAGATTGGGAGAAGTGAGTGGAGTTCTAATTTGTGAAGAACGAGTTCGTTTTTGGTAATCCATGTGGGGAAAAGAAGTTCAGAGAATCTAGAAGGTGTTGAAGCGCACAATCGAAAAGTATACTCATATTTAATTGTGTACGACCAACTATAAGTCAAATATTTTCTAGTGGATATTCTACTGGCAATGAGTGCTCGGAGGTTTTTTAACTCATGAAGAGTTCTTCAAGGATTTTTCTTTTGTAAACAAATCTTCTTGTCGATTACTTTACTATTTTGATCTATATGCTTGATTGATTGTTAGGTTTTAAATCTACATTAATCTTCATCTAGATGCAATAATTTGTGACTTATTGTATTTTTTGTTTAATTTTAATTTCACATATTACACGTATTCATACCCCTTCAAGTGTTAGTTGGATCAAACATCAGTTATTTCAAGTTGGTAAACAAAATGTTAATAAAATATAATCTCTGCATTAATCTTCATAATGAAGCTCGTGTTCCAATCTGTTTATCTGTTTTCCGAATAAGCTTCTTTATCTTATGTGTCTGCTTGTAAAACCTGTCACAAAAAGAACTGTATGGATTAAGGATTTGAGCTGCTAAAACCTTTTGAGATTTGATTAAGCCTCTGTTTGGTGTAGATTAAAATCACATTTTTAGTAAATTTTGATAAAAGGTAATAAAATATGTGTTGAAAAGTTGTGGATTCCATGAAATGAGTGGTTAAAATAGGGGCTAAGTTACCCTCGTACGTTTTCCTTACGCCAATGTTGGACTCTTATTTCCTTCCCAAGTTGATTTTTTGGTGTAGTATTTCTTTTCAAATTTGTGCAAGACCTTTTCTCTTGGTAATGTGCAGGACTTCTGGACGACACCCATCTGGTATTTCGAATTCTCTCACATATATATGAAGCCTATTTATGACATATATTTTCTCTCCTTTTCTTCACTCTACTCGCTTGGAGGGCCATATTGATATAATTCAATAATTTCCAGGATCATTATTTGCTATTTGTTCCCACGATGTATACTACTTCGTAAAGGTCTTACTTGAGCTTGTAACTGGGAGGCTTGGCAGCAGCAGCTCATACGATGAAAGAATCAGCATTCAAAATTCATGCCACGAGTTACTGAAGCAGGCAGAAAGAAGAGTTATGAGGCTGTGCAGCCAGGTAATGAGTGATCTCAGGAGCTTGTCATTTTTGGAAGCAGGCTGCAACTTTCCTTGTCAATGATGATTTTTTGGAGTAGGTGGCTAAAAATACACTTGCAATTTGTATATGAGCAAGTATCGATATACCAATCGTTATTCAAAATTTTAACTTTTTCAAATTCCTTGGGCGGAAATATCGGGAATGGAAAAGATAAAATTTGGCTCGAGAAATTTTCTGTTTACGTTGTTAAGTTAGTCCAAGTAAAGTCTGGATTTGTCTATACCATTTGTGACTATACCATTTGTGAGAATTGTAAGTGAATGATATGAATGAACAGAAGCATTTTTATGTTACTTTCAGCTCTATCATAATTGTGAATCTGATATGCTTCTGTTACCCAAGCAATTACAAAATCTTGAATTCCTACTATTGTAATTCCTTTCTATTTCAATTGCAAGTTTAATTACACACAAATCAGGTTTATATCAGAGCGACTATTCTGAGAAATTAGGGCTGATAAGGAAAAAAGAATTAGAAAGTCGATTGGACAGGGTTGAAGAAAAGTTGGAGGAAATCCAAATTGAAAGAGAGTCAGTTTTCATAGAGTCATAGAGATTAGTACTCTACTCGATAAAAATGGTAAAACATTGAAGGGGCATCGGACGTATATGGTTTCAAACTTCATTATAGAAATTATAGTGGATTATTTAGGTGAAGGCAAAATCCTAGGTCACAGTCAAATTTTCTCAGAGAAATCTTAGTTATAGTCTAAATTGCTTCAATTTTACTTAATACTGTTCACTTAGGTAGTTTGTTAGAATTACTAAATTAGTTTTTGTGTCCTTTCAAGTCGATCTATTAGCATTAATGGATTTAAACACAAATAGGGCTATCCTCGTGGGATTCGATACTCTCCATCACTTTACGACTTGTTCTTGACCCGTGCACTTGCGGTATTGAGTTGAAATAACGAACAAGACTCCAATTTGGGATCTAGGGAAGCTAATTCTTCATAGGTCATATGCATTCCTCGATAGAATGGCTATACGTGTCACTTATATCAGGGAGCATAAACTTTTATATAAATGAATTATAACTTAATTGACAATGTGACGATGATTTCACAGCAACATAAACTGGTGCTATGAGACTCGATAGCATTACTCTTAATTCTTAAGTTGCTGATGTCATGGTGAGGATGACGCTGATTTCCGCCTTTCCTCTTCAATTGCTGAATTGTTGATCTTTAACTCGTATTTAATTTATATGCCATCTTAATTCCTGTTTACCTTAGATTATTGAGCCACACCATTCCTTCTTTGTTCTGAGACGTGAACGTGGTTTATTCAAATGATCGCTAGGTCAATTATGAGATTCTTAATTTGACTTGAAATTTAAGTAATCATGTTACGATAATCTAGTAAGAAGAAAACTAGTGAAAGTGTATTAATAGTTATATGTTTTCATAGGCATATCAAGAAAATAAACTAAATTATGAAATAAACTTTTGGAATAGAATGTCAACAACTTGAGTCAACAAAAATGCAAAGGGATGTAAACCCCATCAAATTTATTATTCAAATTGAAAGGTCTCAACCCTCAAGTTGGAACTAATTAATGAAAGGAGTGTTCGAGATTTTGTTATAATAATTTCAACCTTGCATTATGTATGTGCGTTTAAATGAGGAGTTAAATTATAACTACAATTGTTTTAGTAAATATATAGAATATATATTAAGGGTAATTAGCGCATAACGTCCCCACCTTTCATTGTTATTGTGGAAAACGTCCCTACCTTTCATTTTTTGGCATTTTCACCCTTATTTCCACATTTCATTGTGCAAAAGATCCTTTTCACCTATTTTCTTAATTAAAAATTATGAAATGACCAATATACCCTTCTCTTTAAATAAAACAAAAAGAAAAAGAAAAAAATAAATT